>JABUQX010086017.1:15000-25376 GCA_015478945.1 Trachelipus rathkii | reverse complement strand
ATCATTTGAATTTAAACATAGCGCAAAAAACTGGAGTTCTTCTATATACTAACCAGACGAAAATATATAGTAACATAACAATGTTTTTCATATTAATAAAGCCTACATAGCATCATATGAAACTAATGAAAATAATGTTCAACGACAAACTAAACACAACTTACGTTCGAATAAACCGTTAACATTTAACAAAGTTCCACACTTACATCAGTAAAAGTAGCTAACAATTGCATACAAAACGGAACCTATTCATAACTTTTTCCAAACAATATCTCTAACACATTAACGTTAATTTACATTGACAAGTAATATTTTGACAAAAATTAATCATTAACCTTGTGTAGATTATCATAACAACCAACGAATAAACTGTAAACATAACAAAAGTTTTTTCCAAACATAACATAAAAAAATTCTTGAATAAAATATCATAGTAAAATTTGTAATAAGTAACTGCATTTTTTTTTAATTAAACAGTAAATCAGTTAAAATTCAAACCATCAAACCCTCCCTCCATGACCGTGTTTGGATCTATTAATCTATGAGTCATGTCACATTCTCGAGCATCAGTTAGGATAAACATAACACAAAAATAATTTCTGTATATACTACCATCGAATATTATGCTAACGTAACAACGTTCTTTACATTAATAAAGCAAACATATAACATAACCTGAAACTAAGAATATAATGGTACAACACCAAACCTAACACACCATATGTACTTAAATAAACTACTAACATTAACAATGTTCCATACTAACAACAGTAAAAGTACCTAGCACAGCGCTACAAAACGTTAACCTATCCACACCTTTTTTTCAAGGCATATCTCTATCATATCAATGTTAATTTTACCACTAACATCGTAATATTTAACAAAAAATTTAGCATAACCCTGTCTAATCATTATACAGACAACGAATATTAAAGCTAACCGAACAAATTTTTTTTTACATCAAACCTCGTCATATTAACAAAAATTTCATCATTAACATTCATCTAAATATCATATCTCCAACGCAATAATAGCAAAAACCATACAAAGTTTAACCAAACATTAACAATAAAATTAACAAAATTTTTATCCTAACATAACATAAAAATAAGTTCTTGAATAAAATTATCTCAGTACAGCGTAATAGTTTTACTGATTTTATTTAAAAAACGGTAAATTTGTAAATCAGTAAATCAAAACCACCCATCCCTGCAGTCCCTACCCACCCAACCGCTTATGATCTATTGAACTATTGAGTCAAGTCATATTTTCGAGTATTCATTTTGGATAAAACATAACATAAAAACTAAGTTCTTTGATATACTGACCTACGAATATATGCTTACGCAACAAAGTTCAACGTAGACAGCGTGAAAAAACTGTAGACATTAACAAAGTATAAACAATCTCAAGCTTTACTATAAAACAAATGATAAGGTTTGGGCAACATCGCAATCATACAAATGTGATTTGGCACACTGTATTGCACAATGATGCTCACCCAAGGGGATTGCGCCCCTTGAAAGGTGTGTGTAAGGAATGGGGATCACCCCTAAAGGGGGTGTAAGCGGGGTTTTGGGCCTCCCAGCCCTTCGGGCTGAGGCCTTACCCCTCCGCAGGAGGGGTAATGCCCGCTTACACAACTTAGGGGTGATTCCCCATTCTGTGGATTCACACCCTTTCAAGGGGCGCATACCCCTGGAGGTGATCAATCAATTGGTTGCATACAAATGTTTTCCAAATAACCTTTGTATGGAATGCCGATGATTGCCCAAACCTATCAATTTTATAGTTAAAGCTTTGAGATTGTTATATACTTTTTAATGTCTACAGTTTATTCACGCTGTCTACGTTGAACTTTGTTGCGTAAGCATATATTCGTTAGGTCAGTTATATAAGGAACTTAGTTTTATTGTTATGTTTATCCAAAAAGATTACTCGAAATATGACTTGACTCAATAGTTCAATAGATCATTAAGCGGGTGGGGTGGTGGTTTAGGGGGAACTATTAAGTTATGGGGTCGGTTTGTGAATTATACTGATTTACAGAATTTACCGTTTTTAAAATCAGTAAACTATTAATGTTACTGTGATATTTTATTCAAAGAACTATTTTTATGTTTATGTTAGAGATAAAATTTTTGTATTATTTTTGTATTTTCTTGCATTCATTTGTTTTTATGTTTGCTTATAGTCGTTGGGGATTATGATATTTAGATGATTAGCTTTATTGATGAAAATTTTTGTTTAAATAGACGAGGTTGTGATGTAAAAATTTTATGTGTACGTTACTTTATATTCGTTGTCTGTATGATGATATTATTTAAGGACAGGGCAAAAGCGTATAATTGACCTAAAGATTTTTGCTTTAATCTCCTCTACGAAATGTAGTGAATATAAACTTAACAATTGATGTCATCTATTGACGATAGAGATATAGACTTAGGAAAACAAAAAGGGTTTGTGCAAAAATAGTGTCATACAGTGTTTTTCAATAGAGTACGCTGTAGTTAACAGCTACGTTTAGCTCGTTAGAGGTATAAGAAAAAATGAGGAACATCTCAAGTTAATTGTATGTAGTGCAAATTTATTACGACATACAGTATGGCTCAAAAAGACTAGTGGTGTTCAGAGTTTAGGTGATACATGTACATTTATCTTCTTAGTATCATGGTTATGTCAAATATGTTAGACCTGTCATTAAATGGTTAAAAACTGTTCGTTACATTAGCATATGAATTGGTCTAAATGGTTAAAACAGATATTTGTTTACATGAAATTCAAGCTTCAAGGGAGAGGCAAGTCATGCTAGCTCTGCAAAAAATGATGCAAGAATAGTGACATGGAAGTCTCAATAAGAAAATTAATAGAACTTACAAATCGAAAAACAGTCAAAAAGAGTCATTGGAGGGGAGGGTTTGCACTGTCGTATTGATTTGGTCTGATACTCTTATTAATAACTGTTTTAAAATCATGCGATGAACTATTCACATAATTACATATAGATAATTTTTTCACAAGAATGTATTTCATATAGTTATGTTTCTGGAGAAAAAAAACTTATAGTTATAGTTTACAGTGTGATTTCTGCATTTGGAAATCTGAATCATTATGATAGTTACACATGGTATCGAGATTAAATTTTATTGTCAAATATCCTGTTCTCAAATGTAAAAAAATTAACCGTTAATGTCGTATGATGAATAGAAGATACAGTCAAAATATGATTTGTCAAAAAAGAGCTCTGAAATAGGAGTTCCAGCTTAGTGTTGTATCAATGCAAAATACTCTCGACTGTACTTACTCGAATATAAGTGTGAGACAGAGCTCGAAGTATAAAATGTAACTATTATTCGAATAAGGTTGTGTTCTCTCTTAGTCGTAATAAAAACACGTCACAAAAAACAGTCAAAAAAACCAGTATCAAAAAAACAGTAAAAACCAGAGTCTAAAACATTCAGAAAACAAGTCAGCAAAAATCAGTCGAATCAACAACAGTGATCAATTATTGTCACTCAAAAAGACTTAGATTCTAAAATAGAACAGAGTCAATGTGCCTAAAAACAGTCATAACATACAAGGCGTGTCAAAAAACTCAAGATCACTCAAAATCTATCAGTTAATAAAACTATAATAGATTGGTTGGTGTGTTCAGAAAAACAGTCAAAAAACAGTCCAAAAACAAGTTCAAAAAAACAGTATTCAAAAAAACACGTCACAAAACAACGTCAAAACAAGTCAAAACCTAAATAAGATCAAAAAAACAGTGCAATCAACAACAGACGTCTCAGTACAAAACAGTCAGATCCAAATAAAAATATACAGACACCGCTTGAAAAAAACAGGTCAACAAACAGTCAAAAACAGTCAAAAAACAGTCAAACAGTCAGAACGAACAGTCAAGAAACATAGATCAAAACTGTCAAAAGAGACAGTCAGTCTATCCAAAAACAAGTCAATAAGATTTCAATAAACAGGATCAAAAAAAAAAACAAGTCAAACTCCAATAATAAACTCAATCAAAAAAACAGATCTATCGTTCCAGACAAACAAAGATAAAAAACACGCACGTACAATAACATGTCAAACAGTCTAAAAAAACCTAGTCAAACAGAAGTACATTAAACTTAGAATCAGTCCAAGCAGTCGAACATCCCCAGTCAAAACAGTTCAACATAATAGACAGTACAAAAATACAACAATGTTCGATAAAATGAGTACATATCTATAAAAAAACCAGTATAAATATGTAAGAAAGAACAATTATCCATAAAAAAAACATGTTCAAAAAACAGTCAAAAAAAACAGTCAAAAAAAACCTAGTTAAAAAAACAGCCTCAAAAACAGGTGTACAAAAATAGAGATCTAGACTGCTTTGTCTCGCCAGACAAGCATCAGGAGCTTTTCACTGATTGATAGTATGGAACCTTTTGTTAATGTTAGTAGTTAGTCACTAGTCAAAAACAGTACTCGTGTGTATAGGTTTTGTCAATAAATGACATGATCAGTCTTATATATTGTTAACTCTCCAGTCAGTCAAGAACAGTGCTAAAAAACAATTCATAAGCCTAACAGTCAAAAATCAGTGTTATCGAGCATTATAAACTCTCAATGTGTTGCAAAACAAACAATGGTGTACGATTAAGAACATCATATGTCAAAGAGACTCAGTGTTCAAGAGAGCATGATTAATAACCATTGTTTAAAAACAGTGTTACGTATTAAAAAGACCGCCTCCTCGATACTCCGAAAAGTCAAGAGAAAACCTATAGATAACGAATTATCAGGTTTCCTATGAGATAAAATAGATTTTAAATATGTGACAAAATAGAAAATCAGTCAAAAAACATGATTGATCATTATATCTATGGTCCTAAAAAACATGGCTACTCTCTCTCAATAAAGATAAAGCAGTTCTAAACTTCAATATTAAATAATGCCTTAGGTAGAGAAATATAAAAGCCTGCCTCATATAACGAGTCAAAAAACAGATAGTTCAATGAACTCAAGTTTCAATATGAGACCAGCTCTCAATAAGTATAAATATACCTATAGTATTCAAATAGTACTCAGTGCTGCACATATAATCAGTCTAATAGAACTCTCTCACAGTGCATGTTCTACTCAATACAAACTCAGTCCTCGTAGAAACAACTCAAGTTCGTTTAAAGAACTCTAGTCAAAAACATGTAGTCACATAATAATAATACACTGTAGCATATAAAAATGGATATCAGTCAAATATAGACCTATAGTCTTATAGAGTTCTCATAATTGATAAACATGAAATTCAGCTCTTTCTCAAAATCCGATGTATACCTCTACTCAGAAAAGTTCATAAACAGTCAGTCAAAAAACAGTCATGAAAAAATATCCAGTCAATAAATCATTCAGTCAAAACAGTCAGTCCAAAAACAGTCAAAAAAACAGTCAAAAAACAGTCAGTCAAAAACTGTCAGTCACGTGTGTTCTCTAGTTATCAAAAATTAGCTTTTGAGCTTACAACCTTCTTCGCATCATAATAGTTAAATAATAACAGTACATAAAGCTCAAAAATTGTTATGTTAGAGATATTGCTTGAAAAAGTGTGAATTAGGTTACGAATTTGTATGCTATGTTAGGTAATTTACTGTTCTTAAGTGTGAAACTTTGTTAACCAAACAAGAATCATTGGTATTGTGTAGTGTTTCGAAAACGAACCAGACAAGGAATCATAGGTATTGCATAATGTTTCGAAAAAAGTGGGCGGAGTTTGAATAAATTCTCGAACTTGATGCGTTGAAAGAGAAAGAAATCTCATTTACCTTTAAGGACGGCTTACGCATACGTTTCATCAGTAGACATTTTTCGACTGTCTGGTACGATGACAATCTGCTCGCATCTCCACGCTCATTTGTTGATATCTTTACGAGGTCTTTTCGTTATACCCAATTTTTGTTAAATATTACAATGTTATTTCAAAAAAACGTTGTTACGTTAACATATATTCGCTGAGTCTGTATGATTAATTATACAGTTTTTTAGAAAAAAGACTAGTTGGTCAATAAATTAACTGTGTGCAATATTACATTAACGGTAAAAATGTAGAGAAGATGTTTGAGAAAAAAAAAACTAGTTGTACGTTTTTGCGGACAATGTGTAGTTATTTACTGATGTTTTAAGTGCAGGTAAGTTTAGAGGCCAATTTGTTTGGTATGACAGATGTTTATTCATATGCAATCGTGGTAGGTTTGTTGGGTATGTTTAGCATTAATTCTGAAGTTCGGGTTTGCTAATGGATAGCTTTATGATGTGAAAAGCATTATTACGTTAGCGTATATTCGATTGCTAGTATATAAAGAATTAGACCAATGTATGATAATTTTTGTTTAAATAATTACCTCATTGTTATATTGTGAATAGGGTACGGTTTATGTTAGAGATATGCTTGGAAGAATAAGTAGGAATAGGTTACGATTTTTTGTGTTTATGTTTAGTTACTTTACTGTTGTTAAGATGTTGATGAGTTTGAAATATGGTGTGTAAACAAAAGCAGAGAATCAATGGTATTGCCATAAGTGTTTCTGAAAACAGAACCAGGGCATCCAGAAATCAAAGGTAAATGTCGTAAAATGTTCTCGAACAGTAATTTAATAAGTGCGGTAGGAGTTTGAACAATTCTCTGAATTGTATTCTGATAACTTATAGTGAAACAGGTTTGGAAACTTTGTTATAATGTATACAGTTGTATCGCTACATATAGATTAGTGTTAGGTTTGCCGTGTACTCATATCTTAGCTCATGGGTGATGCTATGTTAGCGTTTTAATAATGTGGAGAATGTTAAAGAGTTATATTTTAAGTAGAAGGTTAAGTTTTGTTAGGTTGGATAAGATAGTTATGACAGGTTAGATAAGATAGGTTAGGGTTAGTTATTTACTTTGTTTAAGTGCTGGGAACTTTGTTAATGTTTGGACAGTTTTATTACAATGCATAAGTTAGGTGAGATTTGGTGGTTGCCAACAATTGATATTATTTCTTACATCAGTTGATAAGCTAGGTTAGTGCTTTTTTAATGTTGAAAATTTGTTACGTAGTATATTATATCGTAGTTCTAAGATGTATAAGAACTTAGTTTGTATGTGTGTTTATTCAAAAATGAGCTGTAACTCCGACTGGTTCTTGAGCATTGAATCAATTAGATCAATAGATCAATTGCGAGGGTAGGTTGAAGTAGGGTGGGGGGTGTGAATTATGATTATGTTGTACGGAGCGTGTGGGTGTAGTAGGTATAAAATTGTAAGATTTTGTTTAGTGATTATAAACAGTACAAAAGAAGAATGTAAAAAAAAATTTGAGTAAAAACAGACGAGGAAAGTTTGAAGGAATAAAAATGGTAAAAATTGAGAAGGGGTTTTTAAGAAACAAAAATAGTTTAATGAGAATGAAATTTAAAATAGAAAAGATGTTTTTCTTGTAGAAAAACAAGTTTAGAGAAAACACAGATAAAGCGTTCCAAAAGTGAAAGACAACTCTAAAGGTAGTGCAAAGGATAAGTAAAAATAACAAATACAGTCGTCGAGCGTGGGCGATTATACTGAGAGAGATATATATTTTAATCTCGGAGTCAGCTTACGATTACGCTGTGTCAATTCTAGTATGCCATGAGTTGAATTGTTAAGTACTATTCTGCTGGTTAATATGGAACTGTTGTATATTGTGTATGCATGTTTATTCGAGCGGGAGAGAGATTAAGTTAGTGTCCGAAATTGCTGCGTTATAATTCTTAGTTCGGCGGAATGAGTAGGTTAGCTTTATTGATGTGAAACTTTGTTACGTCAGCATTATATCGTTAGACCTTTAGGATATTAGGTGTAGGTGATAGCGGTAACTTGATTGTTAAAGTAACTAATGGATGATTATGTAATATGATAAAATAACAGGGTGATATGTCAGTAGTATATTTGTTAGAAAAAGTATGACTTAGCAACCGGTTGTATAAAACAATGGTAAGTTAAATGTAGTGTTGATAAGTATGAAACTTTTTATTAATGTTCACTGATTCTTAGATGTTTAAAGATTGTGTAATTAGTGGTTGCTAGGTGCACCTTATACACTATTCTATTAAGAGCAAGTATTATATGTTAGCTTTTGGTTTGTGTAATCTTTGTGAAATCTTTAGTACGATTTTAAGTTTCGGTCGAGTCACTTATGATAAATTATATAATTCAAGAGAGGTAAATGATTAAATTGTTTGTATAAGAAGAGCTAGTAGAAAGGAATCGAATTGATGTCACATGTAATAAGGATATAAATTATTGTTTAAAAAAGGGTGAACTGAGTTATGTTCTGATGAATGCTGCGATAGTTATCATTTTCCTGTATGTTGAAGTATGACGAGGTAACTATGTTAATGTTTGATACTGTTATCGTAACATAAGGGTATGTTGGAGTTTTTGCTCGATATTTACATAATATTCTTGATTTCAGGTTATTGATTATGTTACTTTATTGAATAGCGAAAACTTGTTACAGTTAGCATATTTTTTCATTTGGTCAGTATGATTAATTAGGTTAAGTTTATGCATAAAATTAATTATTATTAATACTTACTAATATTAATGTAAAAATAACAATTATTAAATTATTATCATAATTATTAAATACAATTAATTAACATAGAAATTATAATAAAGAATTATAAAATTATTTTCTTAGTTGTTAATGACGAAAAGGTTGTTACACTTGATGGATAATGGTATAAATAATGAAGTGAAGGTTGTAGTTGATTAAGGAACTTGGTCTGAAAATGATGGAACTGGTATTAGAACTGGTACTAGAACTGGAACAAGAACAGGTACTAGAACTAGTACTAGAACTAGAACAAGAGCTGGTACTAAAACTAGCACTAGAGCTGGTGTTAGTACTGGAACAAGTTCTGATACTAGAACTAGTACTAGAACTGTAGCGAGAGCTGGTACAAGAACTAGTACTAGAACTTGAACGAAACTAGTACTAGAACTGACACTAGAACTGGTACTGAGTAACATTTAAATTCTTATGACATTTGATGCTTAGTAGTAACCACCGCCGTATCCGCCAAATCCTCTACCATATCCACCATATCCACCGCCAAAACCACCAAATCTGCCAAAGCCTCTACCAAATCCACCACCATATCCTCCTCCATATCCAAATCTTCTGTATCCTGGTTCTGGTCCTGGGTTTGCGTTAGCAAAGGCAGCCATGAGGACAACGGCAAGGAATAGGGCAATCTGCATATATACATATATATATATATATATATATATATATATATATATATATATATATATATATATATATATATATATATATATATATATATATATATATATATATATATATATATATATATATATATAATGTGTGTGTGTGAGTGTGTTTGTGTGCTTGTGTGCTTGTGTGTGAGTGTGAGTGTATCACCTATGATGGGAAAATTTAATTAAAACAAAGTTAAATTAAACGAATTTCATATTTGAAACAATGCGATTCATATTCCCATACACATCTAATGAAATTGTTCATTCAGTTCAATGAAATTGGAGAAAACAGAATGAGAAGTGTTCCAGACTTTACCTGGAAAGAATATGTAAACAATATTCACCTCGGATCAAAAGAGCAGTGCCAGTTGTAGCAACAGTAGTGCAAGGTGAATGATGCGACAGTTTTGGCAGTCAGAAAGAGATTGGATGTAATAGTGAGAGTGGAAAAATTGGCAGATCGAAAAGATCGAGACTCTACCCTTTCAAAAAGAGTTGTGTGAGTGGAACTACTCCAGGTGTATGATGCATGACGCGTACAGAGCCAAATAGTGCCCTTATACAGAGCAAGCAACTGGTGAGGTGGAAGGTTCTGAGAAATTTACATCGCACATAGCGATGAAATGTCGAAGTTGGAAGGTAAAAACGAAGTGGTTTGTCAAGGTGAGCTGAAAAACACGAAAGCACAAACACAAAACACAAAACATAAAAGCACGAAAGCACAAAAGCACAAAAGCACAAAAGCACAAAAGCACAAAGGGGTCGTCAGGGTCATATACCTTATTATTAAGCAGAAAGTATGCGAAAACAATATATTTGTAAAACTTTTGATATTGGGAATTAATGTGTTGGAAGGAGGTGGAGAATTAAAAATTGAACTGGAATCATCTGAAGTGGAATTAGACACAAAAGTTTGAATAAAAATTTATCTTTAGTTAAAAGAAGGACACCAGTGGTTCTGCCTGTAAAAACATGAAAAAGGAAATAGGAAGAAACAATGTTAAAGCCAAAATTTTTAACAAAGTAACAATGGGTCAGAATGAGCGGCAAGAGGAGGATGAAACAAAGTTTATTGCCTTTTTTACAGGAAATTATA
>JABUQX010086017.1:0-12500 GCA_015478945.1 Trachelipus rathkii | reverse complement strand
CTATTAACAATGGCTTCTTTATTTAATCCAAATTATTTTTTTTATTAATTGTAGAAAAAATTGCATGCGATAATTTTGCTCTTCCTCATCGAAATTAATTCAGATGTCACTTCAATTGTTTATTTAAAAATAAGTAATTTTTTAAAAAAATTTCGAATAATTTTGTTGCCATTCTTCTTTTTACTTAAATAAAATTAATTTTCTTTAATTATAAACATCTTTTTAATTTAAAATTTTTGATTCAATAAGATTTTTTAAATAAGTTTATATATAGATTTTGAAAATTTGTTCGCTATTCTAAATCAATATTTGGCCTTACTCATGCGAACATCTCTCTTTCTCCAAACAAAAGTCTTTTAGAACTTCCTGATAATATTCTAATGAGTTTCAGCACTATCTTCTTAACTCTCTGCACTAGATCTTCTCTTTATCTTCTTTACCCTTCTTTCCCTTCGTTTTTAAACCACGATCCAACCCTCAACCAACACAGCCACAATATTATTATTATTAATTATTATTATTATTATTATTATTATTATTATTATTAATTATTATTATTATTATGTATTAATATTATTTTATTAATTATTATTTTATTATTATTATATTATTATATTATTATTTTATTATTACTTTATTAATTATATATTATTTATATTATTTTATTATTATTATTATTATTATTAATTTAAATTATTATTATTATTATATTATTATTTTATTATTATTAATATTATTATTATTATTATTATTTTATTATTATTTATATTATTAATTAATTAATTTATTTATGTATTATTATATTATTATTATTCATTATTATTATTATTATTATTATTCATTATTATTATTATTATTATTTATATTATTATTTTTATATTTCATTATTATTATTATTATTATTATTATATTTATTATTATTCATTATTATTTTTATTATTATTATTATATTATTATTAGCTATTATATGATTATTACTATTATTTATTATTATTTATTATTATTAATATTATTATTAATTTTAATATTATTTATATTATTAATTATATTATATTATTATTAGTTATTATATTATTCATTTATTATTATTATATTATTATTTTAATTTATATATATATATATATTATATTATATATACTATATATATATATAATATAATCTATAATAAATTATAATATAATTATATATTATATATATAAATATATATATATATATAGTATATATATAATATAGTATATATATAGTTAGGGGGGTGAGGTAGTACAGTGAGTAGTGTAATATATGAGATATATATAGGTGATATAGGTAGTTATAGTAAGTAATATATATATATACATATTAGTATTAAGTGTTAAAGTGATTAAGGGTATGATGATAAGTATGATACTATATAAGTATAAAATGATTATAGAGTGTATATAAGCTACCCCACCAGCACAGCACCCTGGTACAGTACCGCAAAGACAGGATCAGACGGGCAGACTACAAACCACCAAACGCACGGAACCGCAGCCGACACCCGCCACCAAAAGCACACCCCAGCCTAGGAGCGGGGCCGAAGAATAGAAATCCATACACTGAAGCAAGCACATCTAGCCAGATCTCAATCTGGCACAAACAGCTAACCAATGAACCCACGCACTCGAGTAATAACCATCCCCAACAGAACCAATAAAGCGCACAAAACAAACGCCGATCCACCTCAGATGCCAGCGCCCTCCCAACAGGACAGCCGAACACAGCGGCAGAACAACCGCCGGACGCCAAACCGCTACCACAGCACCTAGCACCGATACACCCGATCCTAAGACGGACCCGGTCACCCGTGCACCCACGACGTACAGCAACCCATAGTAACGGTACCACACAGCCAACTCATACTGACAGTCACCCGAACTACGGCTGGCGCACCAGCCCCAACCACCACAGAGCACAGGTCAACAAGACACGAACACGAACCCACCCAAGACCCATCGAGGATGTAGGTGTGGAACGAACAAGCGCCACCCTCCAACACACCCTCCAAACATCCAAACGGCCCGGACGCACACCTCACCCCCAGGTAGTACCCACTAGACAACCCCACGCACCCATACGAACAGCGCGGACGAAACTCAGTCCCACGTCCCCCTATAAACCCTAACCGAGACGCACTCACCGCAGGGGCGAACCCACGCTACGGGGGACCATAACTAAACACACCAGCACTGCAGGAAACACCCGATCACAAAGACACGCTCACTAATACCAAGGATATATATAAGATATTTATAAATATATATATATTATATGATATGATATATATATGATATAGGTATTATTATAGTATATATATATATATATATATACATATATATATATATATATGATATATATATAGACTATATATATTATATAGTATATATAGATAATATAATATATATTATACAATCAGCATAAAATATTTTGCACATTATATGATACATATATAATATATATAATTAAATATATATATATGATAGTATGAGTGATGGAGGGTAGTAGGTATGATCAGGTAGATATATATATTATATATGAGTAGGTATTGTATCTATAGGGTAATATAGAATATGATATATGATATATAATATATAGTATTAGTATATATAATATATATATATAGTAGTATATAATAGAGTATAATAGTAGTATACTACTAGTATATGATATGATAGGTAGCTAGTATATGAATATATAGTACTAAGGTGTATAGGTAAGTATAGTATATAATAGTATTTATATGTCTTAATCGTATAAGCGATATATATATATGAGTATAGACGCGGGGAATAGTATATATATCTATATATAGTATTATATATTATATGTATATTATGATATATATATAATATGATAGTATATATATATTTATGAAATATATAGTATAGTTAGAATATAGTGATATAGAGATATAGTATTAATATACTTAGTTATATACGGTAGGTAGTGTATATTATGATCAGTCATATATAGTATAGGTAGTATAATATATAGTATTATATGACAGGTATGTATATATATATAGGATATGATATATAGTATATAATATATAGTATATATATATATAGTAGTAGGGTAGTGATATAGGATATAGTTGTCTTAATATAGTGTGGTTGTAGGCATGTTTAATAGATAGAAGTTAATATTTCATCTGCTAAGAATTTCCAAGCGTAGTTCAGAAAATAAGAGCCGAATGTTGACAAGTTATACATGGTTTGAGCATTAAGGAGTTCTGAGTGTTTGATAAATTAATACAACACTGTATGATGTAACATTTTCTGAAAGTGGTGTGTGTCCGTGTGGAGGAAACCAAAGTATAATACGAAGATATACATTAAAATTGTAATTTAAAAGTTTAATTGGGTTTACGGGGATTGATGCTTAATGTAATACACTATAGTCCAATTGTAGTAAGGAATTCTGATACAGCAATATTAGGCAAAGTGAATAGACAGATAATATAGAGATGAAATAATATTAATAATAGTCTGTTACAAATGAATAGGGACGAGAATAAGTGAAGTAATAGATGAATGAGATACGATAGATAGATGAATAATAATAGGATAATAATATAAGTATAATAATAGATAATAAATATAATATAAGTGAATAATAATGAATAATAATACATAATCAATGAATAATATAATAATAATAGATGAATGAATAAATACGAAATAATAGATTACTAATATCAATATATAGATAACAATGATAATAATATTAATACATGATTAATAATAAAAATAAGTTAATAATAAGATAATAATAATAATAAATAATAGATAATAGTATCAATAATATAATATAATAAAATAATAATGAATAATGAATAATAATAATGAATAATTAATAATAATAATAATGAATAATAATTTAATAGATGGGAAAGGAGATAGATAATAATAATAATAATAAAAATAATAAGTAATAATTAATAGTAATAATAGATAAATAATTAATACATAATAATAATAATAATAGTAATAAGTAATAATAACAATAATAATATAATAACAATAACAATAATTAACTAATTAATAAGAATAATAATATAATAAGAGTAATAATAATAAATAATAATAATATAATAAAATAATAATAATAATAATGGAATAAAATAATAATAAATAATTGAAAATAATAATTAATAATAATATTTATAATAACAATAATTATCAATAGCTGATTAATAATCAAGAATAGATGAATAATAATGAATAAAAGATATGAAATAATATAAATGAATATAAAATAATAATAAAATGAATAATAATAATAATAATAATAATAATAAATAATAATAATAAAATAATAATATAATAATAAAAAATAAGTAATAATAATGAATGAATAATAATAATGAATCTAATTAAATAATAAGATAATAATAATAATAATGAGGATAATAATAATAATAATAAGAACATTAATAATGATAATAATAATAATAAGATAATAACTAATAATAATAATAATTCAATAAATAATATAATAATAATAATATAATAATACTAATAATATAAGAAAAGTAGATAATGAATAATATGAGTAATAAGTACAATAATACTGAAAATGAATAATAGTTTTAATAAAAATAATAATAAGAATAATGATGAAAGTAATAATAAATAATGAAGGAAAAAAGAATAATTTAATAATAACAATAGATAATAATATAAATAATAATAATAATAAGTACACTACTTACTACTACTGACGAGCTAGCTGGACTAGCTACTACTGAACTACTTAGCTACTTTACTAAATAATAAGTAAAAGATAATAAATAGAAATAATAATAAATAAATAATTATAATATATATAATAATAATAATAATAATATAATAATATGAATTAATAATTAATTAATAATAATATAATGATAATAATGAATATAAGTAAATAAATAATAATAATAATAATAGATAATAATAATAATAATAATAATAATGAATGAGTAGTAATTCGAAGGATAATAGCTCTGCAAACAGATGTAGCGATTATTAAAGGAATCGTTATACTAAAGGTTAAACACACAGCAAGGGGAGACATAGCTGCGTATTAATTCTGGGAAAATGTAGGATAATAGACGTGTAAAAATAAGAGTACAGTCAGTAGATGCCTATGATACGAATATTAAGAAATAGTAAAAAGATTGTAAGTAATAGACTACTATAGTAATCAATTAATAGTAATAGACAATTATAATGCAATATAACAAATATTTTGCAATAATAATAATAATATAATAATAATAATAATAGATAAAATAATAATAATAATAGATAATAGATAATAATAATAGATTAATAAATAATAAATAATATTTAAAAAATCTTTTTATTAATTTTTTTATATAACACTAAAAATAATAATAAAAAGAATGATAAAATAATAATAATATAATAATAAAGTAATAATAATAAATAATAATAATAATTAATAATAAATAATAATAAATAATATAATGAATTAATAATAATAAATAATAATAAATAATACATTAATAATAATAATGAATATAATAATCAATAATAATAGATTAATAATAATAGATAATAATAATAATAATCAATAAAAGATGACTACTACTAGTACAATGGCTACTACTACTACAACTACTACTACTTACTACTACTACTACTGACTACTAATAATAATATAATAATGAATAATATAGATAATAATAATAAGTAATAATATAATAATAATAATAATAATGAATAATAATAATAATGAGACTAAAGAATAATTAATAATAATATCAGAATAATAACTAATAATAATAGATAAATAGATAATAAAAGACTAATAATAGATAATAATAAGCCAATAAAAAGATTCATAGATAAAATTATAATAAAAATATAATAATAATAATATAAATATAATATAGTAATAATAAGTAGATATTAATATAGGATGAATAATAAGAATAATGAAGTAATAATAATAATAATAAAAATAATAATAATTATAATAAATAATTTAATAATAATAATGATAATAATAAGTAATAAGTAATAAGTAATTAAGTAATAATAATAATATAATAAGTAATAATAATAATAATAATTTTAATTAATAATAATATAATAACTAATGAGATAATAATAATAATAACTAATAAAATAAAATAATAAAAGAATAAAAAAATAATAATAATATAATAATATTAAATAAGTAATAATAACCACAGTGATAATAACTATTATTAAAAAAATTTATAAACAATAAGGAACAATTTAAGGAATAATAAATTAATAGATCAATAATAATAATAGAATTAATGGAATAATAATTAATAGAGTCTAATGAATTGAATAATGATTAATAAAATTATATGAAATAATTAGAAATAAAAGACAATAATTATAACTAAAATAATAAGAATATAATAGTTAATAATACATAATACAGATAATAGATAATAATAATAATGAATAGATGAATAATAATAATAATAATAATAAGTAGTAGATAATAATAATAAATAATAATAAATATAATGATAATTAATATAATAATAATATATAAATATCTAATCGAATAAAATAAGTAATGAATAATAATAATAATAAGAATTCACTAAAAGTAATAATACTTAATAATAATTCATCAATAATAATAATGAATCATAATAATAATAAGTACCAATATAAGAGTAATAAAAGATTTGAATAATAAAAAATGATAATCAAAAATAATAATAAAAATGAATAATCAATAATAATAATAGATAATATAAGTAATAATTAATAATAATACATCAATAATAGATTAATAATAATAATAATAATTAATAATAATAATAATTGAATAATAATAATAATCAATAATAATAGAAATATAATAATGAATCGAAAATAATAATCCACCAAAAATAATCATAATTAATATAATGTATTTATAATTCAATGAATTATTACAATAATAACAAAAAATAATAATAATAATGATAAACAATATAATGAGATAACAATAATAATAGTTATTCATAATAAAAATATTATTCACAAAATATAATAATAATAATAATAATAATAATTAATAATAATAAAAATAATAATGAAATATAATAATAGATAATAATAATTAATAATAATAATAATAAAAAGAAATAATAATAATCAATAATAATAATAATAATAATATAATAATAATCAATAATAAATAATAATTAGATAAATAATAATTAAGTAATAAATAATAATAATATAATAATAATAATAATAATAATAATAAAATAATAATTGAACAATAATAATAATGAATAAGAAATATAAAGATATAATTAATAATAGATAATAATAAATATAATTAAATAATAATAATAATAATGAATAATAAATAACTAATCAATAATAATTAAAGTAAAGTAAAGTAAAATAATAATAAATAAAATAATAATAATAATAATAATAGATACATAATAAGTAATAATAATAAAAATAGATGAATAATAATAATTAGTAATGATAATAGATTTAATGAATAATAATAAATAATAATAAGATAAGATAACTAATAATCATAAAATGATGATAATAATACTAATAAATAATAAATTACCATGAATCAATAACTGATACTACTAGATAATAAATAATAATAACTAAATTATAATAATAATAATAATAATAATAATAATAATAATAATAATAATATGTAAATGAATAATGAGATAATAATAATAGATATAATAATCAATGAATAATAATAATAATAATAATAATAGTAAGAATAAGTAAATAAATAAATAAATAAAAGCAGATATAAAAATATAATTAAAAGATAAACAAATAAATAAGATAAATAAAGTAGGAGATAAATAATAAACTAAATAGTAATAATAATAATAGAAATAAAGATAACAGATTTGAAGTAAGTAAAAAATCGATGTGCTGGATTATGCGTTGAGCAGATGTTTATTTAGATAAGAATGTTAAGTGAAGGAATTATGTCAACAATTAGAAAGTCTGAAGGTAGTATACGAAACTATTAGCATATATATATATATATATTATAATATATAATATATATAGTATATATATAGTATATATATATATATATATATATAATATATACTATATATATGATAGTATTATATATATATATATATTATATATATATAGGTGTATATATACATATATAGTATATATATGATATATATAATATTATAATATATATATAATATTATAGTATATATATAAATAAATCACTAGTAGTATAAGTATAGTGAGTATTGATATAGTATATATATGATATTATAGTATATATACTATATATATAATAATAATAATACATAATAATAATAATAGGTGATGAATGATAATAATAATATAATATTTATAATAAATAATAATAATAATAATAATAATAATAATAATATAATAATAATAAATAATTAATAACTAATAATAATAAGTAACTAATAATAATAATAATGAATAATAATAAATAATAATAACTAAATAATAATAATTAATAATAAATAAATACATAATAATAAATTATAATAATGAATAATAATAATAATAATAATAATAATAATAAATAATAATAATAATATATAATTATAATTAATATAATAATAATAATAATAATAATAATAATAATACATATAATAATAATATGATAATTAATAATACATAATAAATAAATAATCAAATTATAATAATAATAATTATAATTTTAATACGATTAAAATAATAAAAATAATAAATAATAATAATAATAATAATGAATAAATATAATAAAGAATAATACATAATAGTAATAATAATAATGAATATAAAGTAATAATAATATAATAATAATTAAAATAATAAATAATAATAATAAAAATAATAAAAAATAATAATAAAAATAATAATAAAAAATTAATAATCTAAAGAACTAATAAAAAGCTCAATAAATGTGTACTAGTGAAGTTTTACTAAATAGTAATAATATAATAATAATAATAACAATCAATAATATAATAATAATAATAATGAATAATAATAATAATATAATAATAATAAATAATCAATAATAATAATAATAAAATAATAATATAATGATAATTAAATAGATAATAATAATAATAAATAAAAAAGATAATAAATAAAATCGATAAAAATAATAATAATAATAAAATAATAATATAATAATAATAATAATCAATTAATAATTAATAAATTAAAATAATATAATAATAATAATAAATAATAATAATACATAATAATAATAAAATAGATAATTTCAATAATCAATAATCAATAAATAATAATAATTATAATAATAATAATAATAATTATAATAATAATAATAATAATAATAATGAATAACTATAATAATAAATGAATAATATAATAATGAAATAATTTAATAATAATAACCAATAATAAAATAAGCAATAATAATACTTAATAATATAGATAATATATAATAATACATAATAATAATAATAATAAATAGATAATATAATAAATAAATATAATAATCAATAAATTAATAATAATAATAATAATAATTATAATATAATAATTATAATAAAAATAATCAATAATAATCAATAATACAATAATTATAACAATAATAATAATAATAAAATAACATAATAATAATAATAATAAAAATAATAATATAATTAATAATAATAATAATAAATAACTTAAAGTAATAATAAATAATAATAATAATAACTAAATAATAATAATGAATAATTAAATAGATAACTAATAATAATAATAATGAATAAGTAATAATAATGAATAATAATAATAATAATAGAATTAATAAATAATCATATAATGAATAATAATATAATACATAATAATAATAATAAGTAATAATTAAAAAATAATAATAAATGAATAGATCGGGACGGAAATAATCAATAATCAATAATCAATAATAATAATTAATTAATAATAATTAAATAATAATCAATAATAATAAATAATAAAATTAATAATAATAATGATATAATAATAATTAATAATAATAATAATAATAATAGTTAATAATAATTAATAATAATAATAAAAATAATAGTTAATAATAATATAATAGTTAATATAATGAATAACTAATAATACATAATAGAATGAATAATAATAATCAATAATATAATAATAATAAATAATATAATAATACATAAATAATATATCAATAATAAATAATAAATAAATAAAATAATAAATAAAATAATAGAAATTATCAATGAAATAGGAATAACGATCAATCAAATTTAATATAGTAAAAATTGCTTGCTGATATGTTAGCAGTTGATTAATTGTAATTAAACGGAAGTTAAGTGTTAAGGACATTAATTCTCTTACAATAGAAAAGTGAAGATAGTTACAAACATTAGGATATATATGATATAATATATATTATAATATATATCATATATATATATATATATATATATATAATAATATATATAAATATATACATATATATATATAATATGATATATTTTATATATAATATAGCTATATAGATATATATAATATATATATGATATATACTATATGAGTATATATATATATTATATATATAGATATATATATATCAGTATATATATATATATATATATACTGATATATATAATAGTACTGCAGTGTGAATGTAATAATATATTACAATATATTATTATATATATATAATATATATATAATTATATACGGTATGTAGTTAATACTATTATATATGATAGTTATATAGTAATATATATAGTATAATAGTAGTGAGGTGTAGTGAGTGATAGGTATAAAGAATATACTATATATAAAAGTATATGAATTACTGATGCAGAGGTAACATCCGCATCGCGCACATCATTGAAAGTACTCGTATCCGCACTTTGTCGCTTGCGGATGGTTGCACGATTTGTATTTTCGAGACTCGTTGATAATAGAATTTTATAATTAAAGAAAGAAATTATAGATGAATCTGCATGATCGCAAACTTTAAATGAGAGACATGGGACTCGACTCAACTGTGTAGAGATGACTCTTGATCTCATATCACAGCATGTTCTATAATAATTTGAGTCAACAGTGTCACATGTGTGTTAGACTGATGGTGAATGAGAGAGAGTGTGCGAGGGAGCCTCGACGAGCGTGTGCTGTCGTCGGCGGAGATGTGACCTACCATTAACCTCTCATCGCTAAGGGAAGGCATTTTGAGACCATCTTGTCTAATGCAACAATGATTGGACGTGTCTTTAAAGAGAATGAAGAGCAGGCTGTAATAATAGCTAGAGCTAGAAAAAGCGCTGCTTGGTGTCTGTGAGAAATAAATGACGCATGAGCATACTATTGTAACTTTAAAAAATTAAGATGAATCTGATCGCAAACTTTAAGATGACGAGACATGTGGACTTCGAGCTCAACTTGTGTAGAGAATGACTCGCTGATCTCATATCACAGGCATTTTTATAATAATTGGTGAGTCAACGACAGCACCATGAGATAAAGTGATTTGGAGTAAAAATTCAGAGTGCTCTTACAGCTTCTTGGGTCTCCCCAAGTTAATACCATTAATACTCAACGTAATGAGCATGATTGAACCCATCTCTCTTAAAGCAAATGATGACGGGTTTAAAGAGAATAAAGCAGTGTAACTACATAGCTGAGTAGAAGAACGCGGCTTTGGTTCAATGTGGAACATAATGGACGTAGTCATGAGACCTATGTTAACTGTACCTTAGGATCCGCGCGGTCTATAAAGGCAAGTTCAGTGTTTTTAGGGTAAACACAATATGAGAGACAAGTTAAAATCTGCATTTTTGTTGCAGGTAAAAAACTTCGATGTCGAACAGTTTCGTATCGGTTTAATGCACCCCCATAAAAGGAAAAAAACGGATGAAATCTAGCAGAACGCATGTAACAGCCTTTCGTACAACGTAAATCAATAACAGATTCACTGGAAGAATTCTACACGTCTGTAATATATGAACGAAAAACACGACGCGTATTACCAAAAGAACTGTGTGCAAATGGATGTGAAAACTGGTGATCTACCAAGAAAAACGAGCTACGATACTACAATGATGATCCTGATCAGTTGGTGGAAAGTGAAGCAAATAGGATTGTTTACGCCGTACCGGCGTTTAAGAGGGTAAAAGCTGCAGGCAATGTGCGGATTTTGGCCTAAGTACTTCCAAGGCGGGTGTGTCGCATCAGGTGATGAGAGTACATGTAGCAATGTCTGGGCTAAACTAATGGATGAAATTGAGAAAACGAGACCTCAGGCGTAGAGTAGTGCGAGAGTAGGAGGTAGATGTTCCTGAAGCACAACCTTACTATCATTTGCGACTTCTCAATACTACGTGCAAAAAGTATATAATCCACCCTTTGTAACAATCTCATTCATGTAAGGTACGGTGGGGTGGGAAAGAGGTTGGTGGCGGCTGCATGTTTGAGGTTCCCGCGTCCCGCACCTGGTAACATTTATTAAGATTGTCGGGCTATCTCTCTCTT
>JABUQX010086016.1:15000-23106 GCA_015478945.1 Trachelipus rathkii | reverse complement strand
ATATAATATATATATATAATATATATAATATTATACTATAAATAATATATATATATACTATAATATATATTATTATTATAGTATATATATAATATATATATAATATATATATACTATATATATATATAATATATAATAATATACTATAAATATATATATAGATATAATATATATATATTATATATTATATATATATATATATATATATTATAATATATATTATATAATTATATATATATATATGATATATAATTATATAATACTATTATATATATAAATATAATTAATATTATATATATATATATATATAATATATATATATATTATATATATATATATATATATATATATATATATTATATTATATTATACTATATATATATCTATATATATATATATATATATATATAGTATACATGTACAATATATATAAGAAAGTATATTATATATATATATATTATATATATATATATATATATATCATATATATTATTAATAACATTATAATAGCTATTATATATATATATATACTATATATATAATATAGTATATATAATATAATATATATATAATAATATATATATATATATATATATGATATAAAGATATATATATATATATATATATATATATATATATATAATATATATATATATTATATATATATATATATATTCATATATATATATATATATTATACTATATATTATATATTATATATATATAGTATATATATACAATATCTATATATTATATTATATACTATATATAATATATAATATATTATTTATAATATTATATATTATATATATATATATATATAAATATATATATATATATGTATATATATATAATAATATATATATATATATATATATATATATATATATATATATATATATATATATATATATATAAGATATATATATTATAATATTTAATATATATATTATATATATATATATAATATATATAAATATATAATATATATAATATAATAAATATATAGATATATATATATAATATACATAATATATGTATATTCTATATTTTGGCCCATATGATATGTATGGGTATGCATTTGGAATGTGTTAATAATTGTATTTTTTTTTAGTACTTCATTTTTATTTATTGTAAAAAGCACCAGAGTAGGCTCTGTGTCTTAGAATACTCACCAAACAAGTTAGGGGTCACTAGGTTCGCAAACTGGTCGGGTGGAGGAATGTGAGCTATTTCTCTCCTAGGGCGTTTCTCCGTCCTGCTCGGACAGTTTAACGAGTACACCCCCTCCTAGATTAGAGCTCTGCCCGTGAGCGGTGATGTTTATTTGTGGAAAAAAATAATATCATATTCTATTATATATATATATATATAATTATATGTATATATACTATATATATATATTATATATATAATATAATATATTATATATTTATATATATATATTATTATTATAATAATATATATATATATACTATACTATATATATATATATATATATATATATATATATATATAATATATAAACTATACTATATATATATATATATATAAATATAATATATATATTTATATATATATATAGATATACATATATATATGATATAGTTGACTTTCAATATAATTTCTTTTTTCTAGGAAAAAGTTGCTAATTAAGTATTTATAGCCAACGCGGCCCCCCGCAATTTTTTGCGAAAGGATGTCGGCGTAATAGTAACCTTTACCTTTCATATTATATATATACTTATATATATATAATATATATATACTATATATTATATAGATATATATATATAATTATATATATTTATATTATATATATATTATATATTATATTATTATTAATATTACCTATAATACTTAATAATAATTATTGCAAATAATAAGTAATGAATAATATTCAGTAATAATAATAACAAAAATAATATAATACTTATTTTAATAAATAATACTTAATAATAATAATTAATAAAATAATAATTAATAATATATTACAATAATAATAAAATAATCAATAATAATAATAATAATAATAATAATAATAATTAATAATTTTTTTAACAATGAAAAGAAAAGAATAATAATAAAAATTTTGAAAAATCCGACTTAATAATATTAATATTACTAAATATAGTGATTAGCAGTGATGTTTTTTGAAAATATAGTGAATTTGTTTTGAAACAATGGTAGTGTTTAGCTCTTTAATCATAATATTAATAATGATTTCCTAATATTCTTTAAGTATTATTGCGTCGTGTCATATGACTATATATTCCTGTATGTGATTTTATCATGATTTATATATATATATATATATATAAATATATATATATATATATATATATATATATATATATAATATATATAATATTATATATATATAGATATATATATAATTTATACAAAAATTCACCTATAGCTCAGTGGTAGAGCACTCGCCAAACCAAGTGAGGGTCCCAGGTTCGCAAACTGGTCAGTGGGCAGAATTGTGAGCTATTCTCTTCTTTGGCTTGACGTCACGTATCACTGCTCGGACGTTAAATTGAGTACCACTCCCTCCATTGATTAGGAGCTGTGCTGCCCGTAGAGCGATGGTGTTTATCTTCTGTAAATACATATATATATAATATTAATATATTAATAATATATATTATTTATATATTAATTATATATATATATATATTATATTTTATATATATATATTATATATATATATATTCATATATATTATAATAGATATATATATATATACTATATATATATATAATTATATAATATATATATATATATATATATATATATATATATATATATATATATATTATATATAATATATATATATATATATATATCATATATATATATAAATATATATATATATATATATATATTTGTTTAATTTCTCAAAAGGGTGATATATGCCTTTTTCAGAGACTATAGCAATAAGAAGCGTATGGTTCTGATAGAGTCTATTTCCTCCCATATAGTTCTTCTAAACTTGTGCTTGCAAGCTTGCATTTCTTTCTTAAAAAAATATTTCGTCTCTGCCTCAGCACCTTGTCTTCCCTTCTTAACTGGAAAAGGTGCTCCTGTTACAAAAAGAAGGGACACCAAATCTCAACCTTCAAACCATCGCCAAATCTCCTAGCCTTCTATATCATTTATAATAGTTTGCGAATCTATCTAGCAAGAAGAATTTGAAGACATCTCAATTCTTCTAAACTTATCTCTGATTGCCAGTACTGCTTTCGTAAGAAGCGCTTACTGGCGATCTCCTTTTCTATTCTTCCTGTTTCTTTAATCTTTCATTCCTACCGTATCTTTGCGGAATGCCACCGCTCATCTTAAAATCTATTAATAGTGGTGAAACATTCATAGTTCTGTTTTATCTCTAACTCTTTCTACATTTCAAAGACCTCTCTCTATATATCTCATCACATATTCCTCCACCTTCCTACTTGTTGCTGACGACTTCACCCTTCATTACTCCCCTCATTTTGATAGACGTCCTTTTAACAACAATTAGCTCACGTTAGGAGGGCACCCTCGGATCAACTAGCATCTGATCTTTCTCAAATTTCTTTGTGGCATTGAGATCAAGTTTACTTTCAATGTCTCCAAATTTAGTTCTCCATCTTTCCACCACTCCACTTAATCTTTCACACAGCTATATATATCTTCTTTTGAAAACACAACAACTCAAAACCTTTTTCTGTCCTTAAATACATTCTTTTGGTGTTTTATTTTTCTCCTGACCATTAATTGGAAGGTTCCACATTGCCTTCTCCTTTAAAACAAGCTGCTCTAAAAGGTTGGGTGTTATTGTTTTGAGGCGCATTCAGAATTGTCTTACACGCCACTTCAGTTGGTTGATCTTTATATGGGTGTCGTTCGCTCCTGCACAGAGTATGCCTCACGCATCTGGAGGGATTCCACTCCACACTCCTCCTTTTCAAATGGTTGAATACAGAGTTTTGTACTTATCAATAAATTGTTTTCGTCTCACTTAAATATTTTATCGCATTATAAGAGGGACACTGCTCTTTTGACTTTTCAATCACATACCCTCCTTTCCATGAGAAGTTCTTTGTGACACACCTTTCTTATAACAGTCCCATTTTCTCTATTCCAATAGGCGCCTCGACTTAACAGCTAATGATCAATTTACATGTAACTCCAACTTTTGGTAAAGGTCTGGAAACACTACGTTAATCTATTTCCAAACTACCTTATAAACATTTTTGCATGCAATATTAACACCATTATGATATCTTTAATTTTATAAATCACAAGAAAAAACTAAACAATACACACACACACACAACACACACACACCATAATATATATATATATTAATATATATATACTACATACTAAATATATATATATATATATATATATATATATATATATATATATATATAATATATAAATATATAATATATATATATATACTATATATATCAGTGGCGACTTCAGTAACTTTTTTACTACTCGTGCTCGCTCTCTCTCCTCTCTCTCCTCTCTCTCTCTCTCTCTCTCTTCTCTATATATATATATATAGGATAGTTATATATATATATACCTATATATATATATATATATATTTATATATATATAACTTATATATATATATATATATATATATAATATTTATATATATAAGGTATATAATTAAAATACTTCTGAAGATATTTTCGCTAAGCCGTTTTTTATGTAAATGTTTTCTTTAAATGGTTAACAATAATATTTACAATATTATAATAGATTTAATAAACTGTAATATTTCTTCATTCAATCCTTAAGTTTATTTTTAGATTTTTATTATAATATAATTATTTGTTAATTAAATATTAAACTTTGCTATAAAGTTATTATTTATAATGTATAGTATTTAAAAATATTATTTATGTAAACATAGTATTTATAAACAATTTTTGGTACTCTTAAATTGAGACACGTTTCCGACTCCGCTATTCGATTTGAGCAGAGATGCCGCCATTATTAATGGGTTAAAAGACGTTATATAATAGGGGTTATTCCTTATACTTTTTTCGTTTTTAAGTTTTGCATACATCTTTATATTTATTATGTACTAATTTCAAAAAATAACGAAATTTAATCGTACTTTATTGGAATTTGCAAAAATAGATAGTTCTATTAATGTTTAACTCGTGCTGAGCACGTGTAGCACGAGTGCAGGAGTCGCCTCTTATATATTAATATATATATTATATATATATAATATATATATTATATATATATATATATATATATATATTATATAATAATATATTATATATATATATATATATATATTATATTATATACTATATATATATTCGCATTGACTTTCGCATTCGCGAACATTAAAAATCAACTATTCGATTCGCTTCATTCGCATTCGGACACTCGCGAATGCGAATTTAAAATGGTACTGATGTGAAACTTTGGTTAGAAAATTTAACAAACTTTGTGAAAAATTGATTTAGGAAGAGATGAACTAGTGCCCCGTCTGAAGAGTAGTGAGAGTAATTTGAATCGCAATCGAACTAGCAATATTAATACTCTCGTAAATATGATGAGATATATTCCCTCGAAATCAACCTATTGAAGCAATTGAGAATAAATGACATCCTCATTCAGTGTCGTTTGAAATTACTTCGATATCATGTCCAAAGACATCGCAGACCGTACATTTTGCAATCATAATTATTCTCGCGAAAGGATGAATACATGTTCCGGGTTAAGCAACTATCTAACGCGGACAAACACAAGAAAAAGTAAGAAAGGAAAATTGAGTTTGTAGAAGGGTTAAAGGCATCCCAATCCAGCTTTAAGAACTAAGCAGATTACTCTGAAACTATACTAAAATGCAAATATATGGGATAAATAAAACGAAAAATCATGAAAGGATAAGATATAGTAAATTTACGAAAATTATTTAGGAATGGGTGATTCTTCTGTTTCGTCACGTTGAGATTCTTTGGTTTTGTACGGCTAACGAAAGTATCGGTCTCTTTTAACACACTACTCAAAGGAAATACTACAGAGATATATTTGAAAGAAAGGTATGACAGAGTTAAAACGTAAAGTTTCAGAATTAATAACCACGTTATAAATAATTCATTCAAGTTACAGCTTTTTTCTCAACCGAGGAATTGTTATTCAATCAGGAGTTTCATTTGTTACCTAACTGAGTAGTCATGCAGTTGACAATTATTTCAGAAGCCAAATTCTTGTGTCGTGCTCTGAACCTTTCACTGAACGTTATACAGGTGAATATCTGAGTGACGTATTTAATGGAATGTTGGCGAAATGGAAGCTAATCTCAGATGATGTTCACTGTGTCATGGGAGAGGCTGGCGCAAATATAGAAAAAAATTTGTTTCTTTCTTGATTGTGAAACAACACCAAACTCCGTCAGCCACTAACATTAGAATGTTGTGACATCTCAAACAAGAGTCAGCGAACCAGTCTCTAAAAAATATAGGTTAATTGTGGCACACTTTAATCATTCGATCATGGCTCAGTAAGAACTAAATAAAATGCAGGCCAGAATTAAAGTTCGTTAACTTTCAGTAATACATGACGTTACTCTGAATTTATGTTAAGGTTGCAAGAAATCTTAATGATCTCTCTGCCAGTAAGGCCGCTCTGATGATAAAATAAATGTCTTCCCATCCCATGAAAATTCTATTCTAACCAATTGTACCATTGTACTCCAATCATTTAAAGATATCATTAGGATAATCGGCAAGCACTTATTTGTCATCCTCTCGTAATAACTTTGAAGAGAGTATTAATATTCTCAGACAATGACAGTCAAGGAATAAAATGATGGAGAGGACGATAATTGAGATCTTTCCTCTAAATTTATGGTTCGGTTACATTTGTTACTGTACCATTTTTTTAGTCAATGTACAGGCTTACCACGGCTCGCAACAGAAGCGGCCACGCTGGGGTAAAATAAACAACTTCCATGGGTGGGCCTAGGTGATATACATATTTTAAATGTCAGGGAAAATTTGAATGGCGCGAAATGAATATTCAGTCCAAAAATAAATAAAAACAAAATATAAATCTATATCTTACACTATAAATAGTCCTAATATTGCATAACAAAATCATATGTTGTAGAGAATATTCAGTTCTTGAAGATACAAGAAAATAAGTTCACTGATAAAAGTGGAGATTCATAATAAAAATGGGATAATTTTTTTTAGAACGTGCTATGAATTCATAAAGAGCAAATGACGACGGCAAATGGTGTCCAGTTTGGAACAATCCAATGAGATATAACGAAACAGATTTGAGGGCATATAGTGCTGACCGCAATATTCGATGGGAGGAATGTTTGTGACATATAGCTGACTGTGAGTCGATAGTTGCTGTGGCCAATATGGAAGCCTGCCAGTTATTCACTTCGTTGTTAAGCGCTGTTCGTCGGTGCGAGGAAGACAACGCACCAAATGCTTGACTTTATTTTCTTTATAAGACTTGTCGTTAGAGCAGAGAATACGCAATCAGTTGATGAGGAGGGGAATTGTCGAATGGTCATCCAGGAGGTACCTGCGAAAACAGGTTGTAACAAGAAGAGGAGGCTATTTTGGCCCTCTATCAGCGATTTCATTGCCATTTTTACCCCTACATGAGAGGGGGCCCAACATAAAATATTGCTTTCTTACGGAAGGGAGCAGCCGAAGAAATTGTTGTTGCCAGCGGCGTATACAACTTGTAGTCTTTAGAATTAGAATAGGCGGTTTTAAGCGCTTAGAGGGCTCTGAGCAAATCTAAATAAATGACATAAGTGGTCTTGGTTAAGGAATAGAATTCGAGAATGGGCAATCATTATAGCCATTAATTCTGCGTAAAAATTGAAGCATGAGGGGTAGGGTATGGGAGAGGCTGCAGTCAGGAAAGACAGCAGACGCACCCACACTTTCCCCTGTTTTAGAACCGTCAGTAAACACTGGAGTAAATCCACCGTGAACTGCAGAATGAGACAGGAATGATGACTTTAACAAGGCAGCGGGGTAGCTAGATTTGGAGAGAGAGGTCAGGACCAGGCAAATGGCTAGAGCAAGGAAATAGCCAAGGTGTATA
>JABUQX010086016.1:7500-10000 GCA_015478945.1 Trachelipus rathkii | reverse complement strand
ATTTTTCCTCATCATTTATTTGCTTATCATTATTTTTATTATCTAATTGATATTATTATTATTATTATTATCTATAATTTATATATTATTATTATTATTATTTTATTATATTATTATATTATTATTATTATTATTTATTATTATTATTATCAATTCATTATTATTATCATATTTATTATTATATTATTGTTATATTATATATTATTATTATCATTATTATTTATTATTATTTTATATTTTAATTATTACTTATTATTCATTATTTATTATTATTATTATATTATATATTATTAATTATTATTCATTATTATTATTAGTATATATTAATATATATTATTATCATTATTAATTATTATTATTTTATTGTTAGTTGTTGTTGTTTATTATTAATTGTTTTATTAATTATTATTATTCAAATCATTATTATATTATTATATTTATTAAACTTATAGATTTAGCCTAGATTTAATATGTACATTATGGGCACTTAACAAAATCAACTGATTATTTAGAATACAGCGTAATATATATTGATTCTTGGGAGTGATTATTTACAACTTTTATATATTTTCTAATTCTAGGAAGAGACTAAAATTTCATCTTCTGTACTTACAAATTCTTGGAAGTGACTAAATTCATCTTTATCAATTTTATAATTATCATATTAATTATTATTATTATTATTAATTAATTATCATATGATTATTATTATTATCTATTTTATTATTACATTATTATTATTATTATTAATTATTATTATTAATTATTATTATTATTTTATTATTATATATTTATTATTATTACTTAATTATCTATTATTATTAATTATTATTATTAGTAGTTAAATTTAAATTGAACGCAGCCAGAAGTTGGGACGAAATTCCTTTTAATAATAAGACCCATAATACTGAATATACCTCTCCGGACTTATTAAAAAAAACAATTAATATAACATCTGAAAGAAACAATTTTGCATTGTTACATCTTAACGTAAGAAGTATTCATAAACATTACGAAGATTTCCTTAATTATTTAGGCTATCAAAATATTAATCCCGATGCTGTCGTACTAAGCGAAACTTTTCTTAATGAATTCAATAAAGAGCTGTATACACTGCCAGGATATAAGGGATTCCACATTATTAGACCAGGAAATAAAAGAGGAGGGGGAATCTCTCTTTATTTAAAAAATGATATCTGCGATAACCCAAAAGTAGAATTCTCACAAATCGACGACACTATAGAAGTTCTTGCCGTTCGTGTTGTGAATAAATCTTTTAATATGATAGTAGTGGGCTTATACCGACCCCCAAACGCGTCGAAAAAGGAATTTATAAAATCTCTCGAAGTGATAATGCAAACATACTTGCGTGTAATACAAAGGTAATAATTGCCGGTGATTTCAACATTGATTTAGGTAATAATAGTTCCTCTTCTGGGAACAATGCTTTATCAAATGTAATGATGTCAAATGGAATGATTAATTACATAACAGTACCGACCCGACCTAATACAATTAAGAACAGGAATCCAACTTTAATCGACCATGTATGGAGTAACATTGAGGTTGATATCAAATCTTTTGTAATCAAGACAGATATTTCGGATCATTATCCCTGTCTTGTAAAATTCCGTATCAATAAAACACAAACTCTTACCACTATAAAATACAGACAAGATGACGAAAACTGCCGGCGAAATTTTAGAAATAAAATAAATGAGATTGATTTTTCATACATACAAAATGAAGAGATAGACATTCATTCTAAATTTAACTGCTTTTTAGACTCCTTAAACACGAGCTATAATGATTCTTTCCCAATTAAAAACCAAAAGATTAGGGCCAAAAAGGATTAAGAATCCGTGGATTACACCTGGAATAATAAACTCTATAAATCGAAAGCATAAACTATATAGAAATTATAAAATAGGCATCATACCCTTTCAATTATATAATAATTATGATAAACAATTAAAAATCGTAATGAAGAAAGCAAAGAGGAAATATTATACAAATAAATTTAGTGTAGTATATGATGATTCAAAAACTACATGGGGTTTAATTAACAAATTAGTCAACAAAAATAAATCAAAAACAATCAAAATAAATGAACTAAAAATAAGAGAAGAAATAATTGAAGGACAAAAGGAAATTGCCGACCAACTCAATAAGCACTTTGTAAACATTGGTAAGCAAACTACGGTAGGCAGGCCTCCAAGTCAAACCGCATTTGAGACCTACATGGGACAGTGTGGCTCTCGCTTCGCTTTTCAAAATATTGTGGCTTCAGAAGTCAAAACGATAATCGCTGAACTAATAAATAAGAAATGCGATATTTTTACCATCCCTAACCACATTTACAAAACAATTGCCGACATAATTGACTCTCCTTTAAAAGACCTCTTTAACATCTCCCTTCACACGGGAATTTTCCCCGAAACTTTAAAAGTCTCACGTGTCACTCCTGTTCATAAAAAAGGGGATAAACATGATCCTTTAA
>JABUQX010086015.1:22500-36575 GCA_015478945.1 Trachelipus rathkii | reverse complement strand
TAAAGAAGATGTGACTGCTGTTTGTAGAATGCGCCTGTGTCACGAAGTTTTCTCAGTGAGAGCGTGTGAAGACCGGGAGACGTTCAGCAAGAGCAAAAATAACACGTTCTAATAGCCTTGAATAAAAGAGTGACCACTCCCACAGTGGAGAGAGGTAGTAATGGACCGAATAAATTTTGACAGACGAATCTAAAAAACTCAATTTTTTCCAAAGCCGTTTGCAGTTGTTTGATTAAAAATGTACATTTCTTATAGGGCCGAACGACACCCCCTATAATGAGCAAGCAAATATGATGCAGCAGAATTTCGAAAACACCTCATAAAATATATATTATATATATATACTATATGTATATATTATTAGTATATATATTATATATATATATAATATATATTATAATATATATATATTATATATATTATATATATATATACTATATATATATAAACATCAGTTCAATATATATATTTATATTTATATTATATATACTATTAATCAGTATATATATATATTATGAAATATATATTTAAATATATATATAAATATATATATATATTTAATATATAAATTTTGTGATTGTCCCAATGGTACAGGACACCATGGCTTCACAAGAATCGGCCACATGAGCTGAAAAAAAAAAAATCAACACATGGCTGGACCGGCATGTATACATTTGAATGTCAGGGAAAATTTGTGAATGGCGAAATAATTATTCAGTCAAAAAAAAAAAAAATAATAGTCCATAAAATTTAAAATTACATTATAAATAGTCCTAATATTAATAACAAATCATAGTTTGAGTTATTCGCTTCTTGGAGATACAAGAAAAGAGTTACTACTAAGTGGCAAGATCAGATAAGTATGGACAATCGTTTTAGAAATGGTTTATGGACCCAAGTAGGAAATGCGACGCGATAGTGTCAGTTGGGACATCAATGAAGATATGTCGAACAATTGAGGGCTTGCCCTAAGGGCAAAATTGGCAGATGGAAGGGTCGTGACATAAGTGGTGACTGTTTTTTGGTGCCAATTAGGACGTGCAAATTCCTGTAGTAAGCCTTTTCGGGATAGAAACCAGCCCACCAAGTTCGGCTTTATTTTTTAATTCGCTTCCAGCTGATCACTCGTTCCATGCGCTCTGCTAAAAGGATTCGAATCCCCTGTCGGAGAGCGGTAGTTACATCACTGTTAGTAGGAGCGACCCTTGTCAATGGAACCAAGTACTTTAACAGCTCCGGCACGGCGTTTTTATTGCCAGTTATTTACCCCCTACATGAGAGGGGGCTCCAGCAATAAGTGATTGTTTCTTTACCCGCCGAGTTGACAGCCGAGAAATTGTTGTCTGGAATATCCATTGTGCTTTTAGAATTAAGGGGTTGTTTTAAGCGGCCTGTGAGGGCGCTGATTGTTTGGAATTGAATTAGGATGACTAAGATTGAGTTTTGTTAGGATTAGGAATTCCAAGAAAGGCAATTTTATTAGCATCTCTGCCTATAAAAAATTGGCATAAGGGCGAGGGTATTGCGAAGGTTTTGCTGTTCAGAAATACACAATGCGACCCTACCTGTCCCTATTTTAGGAGCATTCAGTAAACACTGGTAATCACTGTGAACTACCGGAGAGACCAAATTCTGGCTTTAACTAAGCAAGGCAGGGTGCTTAATTTGGAGCGAGGTAGGCAAAGCAATGCTAGGAGGGAGGAATAGCCAAGGAATTTACCTCTTCGTCTAAGTGAAGCAGCGCACCGCTTTTGCCAAATGATATTAAGAAATTTAAGAAAATTTTAAGGTGTTATGAAACTATGTTTTGCAAATGCCCAGTTAATTGGATTTCGACGTATTTCCCGCTGATCGTGTCAGATTCTGAGAGTTACTAGGGGTGTAAAACAAATATATTATATATTATTATATTATCTATATATAAACATATATATATATAGTATATATATATATATATATATAATATACTATATATATATATATTATATTATTATAGCCAATTTACTATACGAATATAATATATATAATATATATATATATATTATTTATATATATATATATATATATTCATATATATATAATAATATATAGATATAGATATATATTAAATATATATATATATATTAATAGATATAGTATATATAAGATATATATATATTATAATTTATTAAAAATATATATATATATAATGTTAATATATTATGTATATATATATATTAGTGTATCATATATATATATATAGTATTTTAACAATAAGCTTATTGCATCTGTTATTTATTTAGGATTTTTTGATTCTTTGCAATTTACAATTTTTTACGGTTCGTGAATTGTTTTATTGTTCCCACGAAATTCTCAGACTAAGGTTTCTCCATAAAAATCTGTACCAATTTTAGCTAATATATATATATTATATATTATTATATAATTATAAGTTACTATATATTATATATATATATATTTATATATATATATAATTATATATAAATGACTTTATTTTATAATCAATATTAAAATTATATCAAAAAATTTTTACAAATATTATATATATAATATGATATATATATGCCAAATTTTCTACCTTAGGTTTCCTTGTTCTGCAACGTGAATCATACTAGTTGGTTTCATTGCTCTGCAACCCGGAATCTGTCTAGGTTATTTTTCATTTGCTCTTGCAAGTGAATCCCGTCCTAGTGTTAGGTTCGATTATCATCCCAACCTGAAGTCCGTCTAGGTTAAGGTCCTACCTGTACTCTTTTAAGTTAGGTTAGGAAAAGTGTTTGGGTAGACCAGATTTTAAATATATTAGAATATGTTATAATTAATTTTTTTTATATATATTATTGATGAAAATTAGATTATTATTTTTGAAAAATATCAATATATATATATAATAATATTTATATATTCTATAGTTTATAATATAAATAATAGAATAAATAAAAAGTCATATTCTCAAGTATCTTTTTCTCGAATATATTCTGTTAGTTTTGCGAGTCGTTTATTCCAGTGAACAGAGTATATAACCCAAAATATTGCAATGAACCCCAGTAGATATTATATTCTTTCTCCTCTGATCACAACGGTCAACTAAGAGCAAGTTGAATAAGACAATATCATGTGTAATCTATAATGAAGATATATACATCGAGATGAAATCTCGTACCGCCAACAGTGATTATGACATGCTCTAACAAAATCTTACTTTTTTCCATATATGACAAAAATTTAAAAATATTAGATTATTTCAATTTTATTTAATCGTCATTTGGACTTTTTCTTTATTTTTCTTTTTTTAACAAATAAGCAATTTCAACTTAATATTATTTTATCTTAATCAAATATAAAATATTCAAATAAACATTTAAATGATAAATTGTAAATTATTGTTGAATTATTAAATTTTCTTAGTTTTAAGTATTAAAACTTTCATTTTGACTCTGTCACTAAGTAAGATCATTTTAAAATTGCATAATGTTAGAAAGAGTGTTAATTCATGTGTATAAATAATACAAAAAATAAGAACCTTGTGCAAAACAAAAAAACTTCAAAGGATGATTTGTAAATGAATCTACTTTACAGTTACAGAACTAGCTGAAGCATAGAATATCGGCATCAATAGGAACAGAAAAAAAATTATTAAATATTATTTTTCCTACCCTAATGAATGAATAATACATAGTATATTATTATTTTATTATAAGATATTTATATAATATTGATTATATAGGTGTAAACACTCACTTGAAGTATAATAGTAATTTAGTACTTAGATAGTCTCTTGCTTTTTGGCTCAACTCTATGTATTATGTAGTGAGTACATTATTCTCAGAAATATTAAAAATATACTGTATTATAATATATATCTTCAATACTTGAATGATAATTATTTGATAGATGAATTATTTAAAAATATGTTTCAAATACCTTATTAACAATAATATTAGCTATATACTGGTTAAATACTAATTATTTAAACCTAAATCATGATCATATATCACAAAGGGTAAAGAATTCTTTTTTATTAAAACAGTCAAGAACACTTTATAAAGCTATTCGTCAAATAATTGACCTCCCTCGTTCTAAAGTTGACTTCATTATTTAATAACTAAACTTATTTTGTATGGGATTAATTGATTTTATTATATATATATAGTATAGACTCGAGTAAATACTGTCTTCCAGCCACTATACCCACAGTCGACCGTAAGTAGTGAGTGAGAAACTAATAAGTCCTGCAACTACCTGTTTATAATTTACCCTATTTAATAAATATATAATAAAATTTTATATATATAATAATATTATATATATATTATATATATTCTTATATATTATATTAAATATTATATTATATATAATAATATATATATTATAATATAATATATAATATATAATATAATAATAAGTAGAGTTATATATATAATATATATAATATACTTATAAATATATATATTAAATATATATATATATTATATATATATTTTAATATATATTGTTATATATTAATAAATATGTATTTTATATTACATAAAAGCATTCTGAAAATTTATAGTGCGTATATATTTTTAAAAGATATACATACGTTAATAGTAATAATATATATATATAATATTAATATTAATTATTATATTATTAATTAATTATATATGAATAATATAATATATATATATATAATATAATATTAGAATAAATAAAATACGGCTAAAATTTCTTTCCTACTTCAAGAAAGTTTCATAAAATAGCTTATGCTAAAATCAAGGCAAAGAAAGAAAGAATAACACATGAAACACATTGGCTTAACTCTTCAAAGTTCTCCCTTAATAGGCAACGAAAGTGTCATAAATAGCATTTTCTTTTTAAAAATCTGATCTTTCATTACTTAGGAGGAGTTTAACCACCTAAGACTAAGGTTAGGCTATATCAGGCGTGAAAGTTCTTTTTCTGTTACTGGGTAATTTCAATTCATTCTTCATAATAATAATAATAATAATAATAATAATAATAATAATAATAAGGATATTAATTAATAAAATAAATAATAATATATAATAATAATAATAATAATAATAATAATAATAATAATAATAATAATAATAATAATAATAATAATAATAATAATAATATGAATAAATACCTTTTAATTTTCGTTTTAAATTACTTTAATTACAGAAATTAAAGTTTAAAAATTATGATCATTTACTGCTATTTAAAAAAAAGTTAATGTATATACCATTTTGTGCAAAATAAAAAATGGAAGTATTTACACAAAATTCCATGTTATTTTTATTTTACTGACATCTTTTTCAAATATGAACAAAATTATTTGCTAACATATTAAATAATTAAACTTTCAATAATAAATTACGAGCTGAAGAACAAATGCAACGTGTCCCCACATAAAAGTTTACAGGAGAAACGAAAAGCTAAAAAGCAATATATGAATAATTTTTTTTCGCTTTTATGTAATTTAGACGTATTTTAAACACCAAAACTTTTAACATTACTACTATCTTGTGGCCACGTCCTGCTATGAATGGAAAAGCAATCTTGCAATTTAAAATAGTAAATTGATCTAATGATTTATGAGTTATTCTTTCAAAAATTTGCCATGTTTGGTAAAAAAGTGAAACTACGAAAATTTTCCTTCTTTCAAATTATTAGATAATTTGAAAGAAAAATTTTGCCACAAAAAAATATTATACACATTTATTATTATTATTATTATTTTTATTATTATTATTATTATCATTATCAGTATTATTATTATTATTATTATTATTATTATTATTATTATTATTATTATTATTATTATTATTATTATTATTATTATTATTATTATTATTATTATTATTATTATTATTATTATTATTATTATTATTATTAAATATTATTCGCATGTTATTATTTATTATTATTATTAATTTATATTTATTAATTATTATTATTATTATTATTATTATTATTATTATTAAAAAATATTTAACTCGCAGCATTCGCATGTTCTTCCTTATTGTCAGTCACCTCATCATATTATCTTCCTGTGTAGCTTCATTGGTGATAATATTGTTTTTTTTGGGGGGGTTCCAAATTTAAGATTTTCCACCTAATCTTCGCTAGATCAATTCACCAGCACTTATATCTTACAGTCTTCTTTTTTTTTTTTTTTTTGGTTTGTTATATCTATACTATACCATTTATATTATTATACTACCTACGTTACTCTAAGAAGGGATCATTTATACGTGTCATTATATTTGCTAGGTAAAAATACCGTACCACATTAAATATATATTTAAATCACCACAATAATACCTATTATATACCCAATATATCAATACTACATAACCTATACTATATTAATATTATATATTATATTATAGATTATATATAAATATTTTATTATATTTAATATTATAATATAAATATAATATAATATATATATTAGTTATATAATGTGTTTTCTTAATCAGAAAAAAAAAATAAAAAAGATGAAATTAATAACATATATGAGGTGCTTAATAAATAAATGTGCTTAAAGGTATAAATAAACATATCAAGCTAAGTTTCTAATAAATAATAATTCCTAATAGAATAAAAACAAATAATTCTTTACTAACATCTAGATATATTTATAGTAAATATAAAAATTATTATATTTTCTATATTAAAAACACGCTTTATATATAAATCTCTAAGTATAATCTTTACTATATATAATATATATATATATTAATATATATTATATATAGATATCTATATTATTATATATATTCTAACTTATAATAGCTATAATATCCCACACCGCATAACTACACCTATTTATATATTATAGCTACCTGTCTAACACGTATAAATAGAGGACGGATATTTTTCTCTATCGTACTACTATTATGTGGATAAACTATTGGTATAAATTGGAGCCTGTATATATATATATATATATCATATATAGTATCATATATTCTTTTCTCACTATATTTTTTCTATCTATTCACTATATACTTAGCTATATAATAGTAGCTAACTTTCTGAGGTACCTACCTAGTATATATATAACATTTCAGTACTTATATATCATATTATTCTTTCTACGTATATTTACTTCCCTTGATCTATATATAATAATTTATACATATATATATATAGAACCGTATATGGTATATATGTATTATTATATATAATATAATATAAATATATAGAGGCCTATTTATATTATATTCATTTATATATTATATATATATATATATCTACAATCTATAACAACTCACATTATACTTCTATATTACTCACTTATATATATTATATATATTATACCTATTATATATTATAATATTAATATTTAATTATTACTATAATATATAATAATATATATTAGGTTTGATATATATTTTATATATATATATTCTATCTTCTTTACTATTATCTATTATAGCATATTAATATATTATCTAATCTTATCTTCTATTCTTTTATTATCTTCTTATTGTTTTAAATCCTTATCTTGTATTTTATTCGTATATATGATATTTATTTTATATATAATTTTTATTTATATAATCATTTATATTAGAATTTTAATTTAATTTATATATATTATTTAATATTATTATAATTTAAATTATTTATTTATATTATATATTATAAGTTATTTAATTAATTTTATATATATAATATTTAATGTATTTAATATATATTTTATTTTATATAATATTTGATTATATATATATATAGATAGAATAATTTATTATTAATATTTTATATATATTAATATTATTAATTATAATTATAATAATTTATAATATATTTATTAATTATTATTTATATATATTATTTGTATATTTATTATCCAAACTAGATTTATTTATTTTTGTATTTGCAAATATAATATTTTTATTTAGAGCTACTTTGATTACTAATAGTCTTCTTTACTATTTATTCCTTATTATATAAATTATTTATATTACGTTTATTTAATATATGTTTTTGTATATTGTTGAATATATATTATATTGTGTATATATATAATATTACAACAATAATATCATAAAAATATTTATTTACTATGTATATATATAGGTTATAATATTTTTTGCATATATATAATATATAGCCATATTATATATATAGTATATAGTATAAATATAGTAATATATTATGATTATATATATATATATATTATATATTGATTTATGAGGATAATTTAATTATTGTAGTATAATTAATCATGTAGATTATTTTTTATTGGGAGTAGATTCGACATTATATATATGTATTGGTATGTAGTAATGAGAAATAACACTACATAATTATACGTATAAGTAGCTTACAGTTAGGTACCTTATGTAATAAAGGTAGCTAGGTTCTCATAGTTGGTAGTTGTGATTTAGTAAGGTATTTCATTATACCTTTTGTATCGTTAATGTCAGACTTTATAATATGTAGATACTTATAGTATATGTGAGACATGGTTCCGTTAGTGTATTATTAATTTATAATTATATAATTTATTATATATATATATATATAATATAACAATAATAATTAGCTAATTAGCAAAACAAAAATGAAAATAAGAACATGTCAATAATAATTAAAATATATAATTTGAATATAAGATCAAATTATATATGCTCTAAAAATATACAAATTGTATTATACAGGCTTTAAGTAAAATATGATATTAGTTATTCTACAGTATCTGTAAATTTTGGGATTCCTTCTTTTGAATTTACATTCTGGTTTTAATTAAATAGATACATAAGTAATGTAGTAAAAAATACAATCATGTTCAATTCTTGTTTATATTTTGTTATTAAGGGTTGAAATGTTCAACATCTTTTAATGTTTACTATTTTTATACGTTTTTATTTTATTTTTCTGAAGCCTTAAAATAAACTTTCAGTTAATCCTGTGTTCAAAAAGTAGTATATATTTAATTTATATTTAAATTTTTATTACTCTCTTTTTCACACATTTATTTATTTCTTTCAATAGTAATTCACTTAAGTTTCATCCCTCATGTATTTTACCCATTTTATTATTATTCCTTATTACTTTCTGCAATCAAAAAAATAAAGAAACCTATTTACATACATTAATATATGATGGTAGGACACAATAAAAGTGTCAGACGTAATAATAAAAAAAAAGTTATTTTTGATAGGTTTTCTATATATAATATATATACTATAATATATATATTAATTATTATATATATTATATATATATATTAATATAATTATATATTATAATATATCATATATCGATTATTATATATTATACAAATATATTATATATTATATTATTATAATATTATTTTACTTATCATATATATAGATATATATATATATATGTAATTCTATATATTATGTTCAATAGGGTTTTTAGCTATAGTAGTTATTAATACAATAGTATATATTATATAGTAGTGTTAAGTAATTTTTTTTCCTATTTATGATCTTGATATGATTATAATATATTAAAAATATGTTCACACATTAACTAATTAACTTAATACATTATCTAATTAATTGAGAAGTGACAAATCGATAGAAATATACACTTATGAATTTATATACGATCCACTTTAATACCCTCTAACAATTTGCTATATCAGTATTATTAATTTATCAATCTATTTCTTTATTCGACTTTTCCTTTACCTCGCTCTGTTTAAGAAAGTTAGATACTATTTATTATGAAGAATTGGGCTAACTCACAATGTAGAATTTATATAATTTATATAGTATATAAATAAAATATCCTAAAGTCTATAGGCCCAGGCCTCCACAAGACATTATATTATTCCTTGCTATATTAAATATACCTAGAAACAGTACGATATATCCTACGAAGAGGGAAGTATATTATTATTATCCTAGTCCCATATGGTATGACGAGATTATTGAGAAGTGTGATACCTCTATCTCTATACTCTTTTTCTCTAATTTATTATATATATATATATATTAAATTCACCACCTAAATAATGAATAGTCCTAGTTTTAATTTTAGTTTGAAAGAGAAACTTTGATATTTTATAAATAGTTTCATTGTCTCACAATCAACCATTGAAATTCTTGACTGTGAATTTAATGTATAAATTTCTCTCTTTAATTCACCTTTATGTTTATTTATGAAACCTATTTGAAGTAGAGGTTAATTTAGCCATTTTTAATTATTAATAAATTTCAAGGATAATATTTTATTAATCAATCAGTTCTTACATTAATCAAAATATATCAGCAATTTTTATTTGTTAAGCTAAATACCAAAAATAAATATGCAATTTGGAATTATTGATTTTCATTATAGATCATCGCTTATTTTTTACATATTTGCGTCAAGATTAATTTATATCATTAAATCTTTCAGATTAATCTTAGTTTACCTTAATTTTCGTATCGTTTCGGACCTTTATTATTATCGTTCCTTCCTTTTCTCTATTGTCACTTAGTTAAGTGAAATCCATTTATAAAGATAAATTGAAAATGATAGTTAACTTAAGGTGAGGAGTGCGAGATGAATGATATATTTCGTTAAAGATTCCTCTTATATACATAAAAGGCTTTTGAACTAAACATTCTGAGTGAGATATGAAGCAATACACAACATTAATGATGAAAGCCAAGTTTAATTAACATTTTGAATAATTTCACTTTCTTTATATTATTAACACTCTTCATGACAAGAAACACACGAAAGGTTTTTTATTTTCATTCACAAAATTAATGAGAACGAACTTGTGTTAATATTCATTGTAATCGCTTTTATTTAACAAGCTATTAATAAGCTGGCACAGTGTTTTGAATCATATTATATTCCATTGTTATAAATTCAATATATAAGAATGGTACTGAATTAACATCACTCATACGTGTATTAAAATATAAGAATTTTATGTTTTGAATAAAACAGTTTCTGCATATTATCACAACCTTCAAGCCAAAAAGTTTTATAATACAATGGCAATTATCATGTAATTAAAATAAAAAAAAAATTATATATATATATATATATATATATATATATATATATATATATATATATATATATATATATATATATATATATAATATAATACTCTGTATAAAAATACTCTGTTATATATAATATATAATATATATATATATATATATTAATTATATATATATATATATATAGTATATATATATATAATAATATATAATATAATAATAATATAAAACATATATATACTTATACTATATATATATATAATATATATATACTATATATATATATATATATATATATTATAATATATATATATGTATATATATATATATATTATTTTTATTCCCATCTTACTGGTAGGACTTTCGTCCTGTCGGTTGTATCAACATCTTTTTGAACTCAAAACTCTTGACCCGACACTAGAAAGCTATTTCTCGGCGCAATGGCTTCCGAAACTATTACTTCAGTTATGTATTCTCATTTAGGAATTCACACTTTCAGTGTGACTATCATCTTTTTCCATTTGGCCTGGAAACTCGGTCTCCCAGAGCTCTCAAGAAGATAGCGTTTCTATGGGCATAGTTTCTAACTCTTGTCCAGCAGTAATACAAGCCAGAAAATAAAAGGGAAGATTGCTACCCTGTCGCTCTAGAACAGTGATTCCCAACCTTTTGCAATTCACGGCACCCTATTTGAGGCTCTGGAATTTTTGAGGCACACTTGTTACAAATAATAAATTATATAAAAAATTAATAATAAAATAATAATAAAAATTTAATTAAATAATAATAATAATAATTAATAATAATAAATAATAATAATAATTAAAAATTCACTAATAATAATAATAAATAATTAATAATAATAATAATAATAATAATAATAATAATAATAATAAAGAATAATAATAATTATTATTATTATTATTATTATTAATAATAATAATAATAATAATAATAATAATAATAATAATAATAATAATAATAATAATAATAATAATAATAATAATAATAATAATAATAATAATAATAATAATACAAATAATAAGAAATAATTAATAATATAATAATAATAATAATAATAAAAATAATAAAAATAATAATAATTTTAAAAATTTAAATACATAATAATAATAACTAATAATAAATAATAATACATAATATAATAATAATAATAATAATAATAGATTTTAAATTTAAAATATCTATAAAACATAACTGTTAAAATTTGAAAGCTGGGTTTGCGTCAGAATACGATTAATAAATAAATTAATGAAAAATTTGGCTGATGCTTAGCAGCACACAATTATGATATGTTAGTCTGATGTTTGATAACAAAACACGCATATTCTCCTCAAGATCAACAATCAATTCTCTGTTTTGCATTATTTGACCATGTGCAGAAAAGTTTGTTCACAAAAAAAGCTATCGATGCTGAAAATGCAAAGGAAACTTGATTGGTTTTTCTACAAGTTAGCGATACTCCTTTGTATGCTAAGCCAAAAAGAAGACCCTGATAAAGTCAGTCTTCTCCAGTTTAATTTTCAGTAAAGAATCACGCAGAGATCATTTAATGCGCTGCTCAGTAGCTCTTCTTTTAGTTCTTGTGAATATCATCTGCCAGTGAAATCGGGCGGCAATGAGACGCAAAGATTCTTAACGATAGAGAAGGAAGGTACTTATCTAATGCATCTTGCAATTTTGATAAATCAAAATGAGGTCTTAGCTCTTCTCCATTACTGATTTTCAAAAATTTTAAAAGTGATGTAAAAAATTGAAAAATCAACTTAAAGATGTCATAAGCTATCTTTCTCATGAAACCTTTCATATTATTGGTTGAAGAAATTATGTTTCTTGCGTCCCTGCACATGAAGTATTAATCATTTAAGTTTACCTAAAAATCTGAATGTCATGAACAGCTGTAAACCAACCAATCATCATTTTGCACAACCTAGAAAATGTCATGTTTCTCTTCTCAAAAAAGACTTTAGTTTCCTCTTGAGTGTGAAAACGCGTTAGAATATCAACCATCTCATTGACTTACATTACTTCTGTATTTAATAATAATGAGAATATGTTGCAATCCATTTCACAAACACTATTTTTTCAAAAGTCTACACTTCAAAAGTCGCGATTTAATGTAATTTATCATCTTTTTACAACTTGATTTTATAACTTCAGCGAAAAGCTCATCACATTTCTCATTAAATTGCTTTTCTGGGAAAAAAGGTGTCTTTTACCAATATCCCATTCCTCTGAAGCCGCGCCAGAAAATCCCTTTATACTTTCCTGTCATTGATTCACCATCAGTACATATTCCACAACAATCGTTCCATGAAAGACCATGGTTACTAGAAAGAGACGGAAGCGAAAATATTGACGCCGGTACTAGTTGTCTCCAACTCTTGCAAAACAAAAACTGCTCACGATATATTTACCGTCAATAAATCACAGAATCCAAGAAGCTGATTATTGGCAGTAATATCAGTACTCTCTTTTTTAAACAAATTTATAGGTGAGTTTTATTTATATGATGACTCGTTCATTTATATCCAATGACATACAAATATTCTACGGCCTAATAGTAATTGTTTGTGAGAGGAACCTACTGAAATTTATCATCCCGCATCATTGCCCCAAGTATTGTTCAACGATAATTTTTCACGCCAGGATAATGATATCTTCTCCAGCTGTATGAGGTTTCAATTTCTTGGCGAGTAGTTTCGGCGGAAATTTTAAATGAAGCTTCGAGAACCTGAGTGCTCATGTTGTTGTAGAATTCTGCTTCGTAATCATTTTTTGGATGTTAGCCAATGTTTTCTTCTGTTTTCTAATAGCCTTAAAAATATGAGCCGGTTTGTCTGATATAAACTGGTGTTCGTAGCAAGATGCGTTCTACGTTGCAGAGAATATGCTTCATGCTTAGCGTTTCCCTACACACTAAGCACAGGGGACGGATTATCTGCATCTTTCCATGAAAACCGTAAGACAAAATCTCTAAATACGTCTTTTCTTAAAAAATTCTTTTGGGATTGAATCTGAATGATAATGTTCAAATTACTCCCACTTAAAGTAGGTGGTACAAGTTCGCTCTCCTCGAGT
>JABUQX010086015.1:0-20000 GCA_015478945.1 Trachelipus rathkii | reverse complement strand
TAATAATAATAATAATAATAATAATAATAATAATAATAATAATAATAATAATAATAATAATAATAATAATATATTTCATTTTATAATTAACTTTAAATAGGTAAAATATGATGAAATGAATAATATTACATTTATCTAAAGAAAAATGTTTAAAAAAGAAAAAGAAAAAATAAATTGCAGAAAATTAAAATTTTAGTGGAAAAGTCTCAAAATTTTATTTCATTGAAATAATTAAACCTTAAGTTTTCCTGTAGTTGCTATTCAAACAACAATCATTCTCTGACGTAAGATATTTAGGAGATTTTTTTTTTTTTTTTTTTTTGTTAAGGGGAAGAGGGGAAATGAATTTTTCATTTAATCTAAAACAGAATTATTTTTTCGACTTTTGAATTTTCTTTGAATAAATTTTTACTGAATTGTTTATATATTTATTTTTATTCCTAACTTGTTCTTATCTTGAAATTTCATACATAAATTTATATAAAAGTTTAAAAATAAATAAAATAGAACAAATTGAAATTTTGTTTTTTTTTTTTTTTAATATTTGAGGTACAAAATGCATTTTAGGAATTACAATTTCTGAATAATTATTTTCGCTATTTCGTTTCGTTTAAAATTCTCTCTCTCTCTCTCTCTCTCTCTCTCTCTCTCTCTCTCTCTCTCTCCTCTCTCCCTCTCTCTCTCTCTCTCTCTCTCTCTCTCTCCCTCTCTCTTCTTTCTCCTCTCTTTTCTCTCTCTCTCTCTCTTCTCTCTCTCTCTCTCTCTCTCTCTCTCTCTCTCTCTCTCTCTCTCTCTCTCTCTCTCTCTCTCTCTCTCCTTCTCTCCTTTCTCTCTCTCTCACTCTCTCTCTCTCTCTCTCTCTCTCTCTCTCTCTCTCTCTCTCTCTCTCTCTCTCTCCTTAACCTCTTTTTCCTTCATCCAATATTTTCATCAATATCAATAAACAATACAAAATAATAACATTAATAATTATATAAGTTAACCTAATGTAATTTGTAATAAGCAGAATTTATCGTGATATCGTTTGATATTACTCCAATTGAAATTCTTCTATAATTATACTGATACTCGTAATATCGTGTAATCAGTAAACATTAATATATAACTGAGAGAATGTGAGTAAAGAAAAGAAATCTGTAATTACCAATTATCACTAATAAAAGCTAGTCTGCCAAAATAGCATGACAAATTTCATCCCTCTCTTCAAGTTAAATATTCGCGCAATTCATGACAGATGCTAATCGATTTAATCGATATCATTGAATTTTAATGAAATTCTAGAATGAATTTCCGTGTTTCAATTCCCTTTAATGAAGAAAATAAATTGAAAAAATTATAATTTGTTAAATCTTTTAATTAATTAAATTAGGGAATCCCTGTTATGGAATTCAAATCCGATTTCGGAAAAAAATTCCATGTGTTGTGCAGCAGACGAATAAAATTAAAGAAAATTACTTTATGGCATGCACGCAAAACATACACAGATGAACACACGCATCATAAAACACACATATATACACACAAACATCACTAACACACACACACACACACACCACACACATATATATATATATATATATATATATATTATATTATATATATCATATATAATATATATTATATATATTATTATATATAATATAGTATAGTTATATAAAGTGATATAGCAATATAGTATAGTATCAACCGTAGGTATTATGAACTACTTATATTTCATAAGATATATATATATATATAGGGTAAGGATGTAGTGAGTGATTTGCACATCGCATAAAATAATGTACATTATCTATATAACCTGTCTTGCGACAGAACCTGTTATTATTTTAAAAATAGTTCTTAAAGTGTCTGCGCGCAGAGTCAAGCCATTTTATATAAGAAGATCTTGACGTGAAGAATGTTATATGATAATTATAACTTCCTCTCGTATATAATTACAGACCTTTAGTGTGTAATATTAGTGAAACTTATGTTGAAGTAGGGATGATAATTTAGACATTTTTAAGTATTAATAAATTTCAAGGATAATATTTCATAATCAATTAATTTATTACATTAATCAAAATATATCAGCCATTTTTATTTGTTAAGCTAAATATCAAAATGTAAGTATTGAGTGCAGTGTGTGAATTAGTGATCGGTCCATTAACTGAAAATTGGAATTCTATCGCTTTATTCTTTTTAACATATGTTGCGTCAAGATATTATATCATTTAGAGATCTTCTTCAGCATTTAGATGTGTTTCAACTTTATATCTATATACGCGTGGATCTGTTTATGCGAGTGACTCATTTAGTTTCATATTCCTTCCTGTAATCTCTATTGTCGACTGCTTAGTAGTGAAATCCATTTATTAAAAGATAAATTGGAAAAGTGATAGTAATTAAGGATAGAGTACGATCATATGCACAGTCAGCCTATATTTCCGTTAGGAATAGATCCTTTATGACTACATAAAAGGCTTTTGAACTAAACATTCTGAGTGAGATATGAAACAATACGCAACAACAATGAATTTCACAGTTTATAAATTATAACATTAAATCAATATTTACATTTCTTTTCATATTCATATACAGAAATAAATAAATAAAAAAAATCATAGCGTTTTTTTATTTTGTGATTTACAAAATCATAATAATGAGTGAAACTAAATTTTATATTAAATATTTCATTTTAAATATTTTCTGTATTTAACAGTCTATTAATAAAGTATTATTACAATAGTGTTATTGAAATCATATTATATTCTATTGTTTTAATTTCAATATATAAGTATGATTCTGAATTAATACATGCCATCACAATATGATGTATATACATGGAGTGTTTTTTAACTGAATAAAAAAAGGTTCCTTACAGTGGGTTCTGTAATCAAAATTTGAATTATAATAAAAATGGGAAAATCGCTAGAGTTAGTAAACAAACAAAGGAACTTGATACTATATATATATATAATTATGAGTGAGCAAAAATAGTAAAATATATTATATAATATAAGATTATATAATATATATAATATTATATATATAATAATATTATATATATATTTATATATATTTATATTTATTAATATATATTAATTATATTATATATAATATTATAATATATATTATTTAATTTATATATATATATATTATATATAATATATATTATATATTAATAAATAATGCTATATTTTATATTAATACTATATTATATATATATTTATAATATATATATAATATTAATATATAATATATATATATATATATATTAATAATTAATATATAATTATATTAAATATAATTAAAATATTATATGAATAGTATATATAATATATATTTATTTATATATATTACACTTAGATAAATTATATATATTATTCTATTTTTCTGTAGAAAGAATTTTTTTAGAATATAAATATCTTTTCAAACATGCTATACAATATATATATATATATATATATATATATTCTATTATATTTTTATTATTATGGGTAGGATAATACACAACCGTAAGTATATATAAGGCAATGCTCTGAACCTTAGTAATATTCGTACATTTTACATTTATTTAGTATTATATATATATAATATATATATAGACAGAAATATAAATTATTGAGTCTCACGTCAGGGTTATATTTACTCTAATATAGGGATGTCTTATTTAATATTGAGAAGTTAAAAATATAAATATATTATATACTATACTATAAAATATTATAAATTAATTATATATAAAATATCTTTATTACACTCCCAGTAGGACTTCGCCTTGTCGATTTTGTGTGTATCATCCATTTCTTTCTTTTTTGGTACTCGCGATATATAATTCTTAGAATAATCTTAATTTCTCTGCTCTAAAGTTTCTCAATGCTATGAAAGTATTGAAGTGCTATGTTTCTTTCTATGTGGATAGTGTATTTTCAACACTTCCTTTTACAATCCGTTTCAAATACTAACTTTTACCAGTATTAGCTCTCGATAAATGGTCTCCTCATGGATCGTCTTGCAGAAGAAATAGTCGTTCTATGGGTTTTCTATTGTTACTGATATACTCCTGGTCCAGTATATATCAATAATACAATAAATGATATAATAGGAGAATGAATGTAAGATAATTATAAATAATAATATAATAATATATATATGAATAATAATATTAATAATAAAATATTTATATTAATAATAATAAAATTATTGAATAATAATAATAATAATAATAACCTAATATCCTGATGATGAATCATAAAATTCCATATATTAATAATATGTTTTGAAATAATTAATCAAATAATAATATAATAATATGATGAGATATGTTTAAAATGATAACATATGACTAAAAGAATATTATAAATATCAAGAATAATTCAACATAAAATATTTAAAAAATCTCATGAATAATATTTACATTTTTATGATTTGCTCTAATTAAAGATGTAAAATATGGATAGAATAATATCAAAAAATTTTAATTTTATAAATTTTATCATCTAAAAAAAAAGATATTATAAATAAGAAAAATAAAAAGTAAAAATATAAAAACTAGCATTAAAGAATGATGAGTTAGTGGAAAACTCTCAGGATTATTTCATTAAATAATTAAACATAATATATGTTTCCTGAGATGTGTTAGAAACACCATCAAAATTATAAACAATATAGGAGAATAAAGTATCAAAATAGAAGTTAGGTTTTTTATTTTGTTTTTTTTTTTTTAAATTTTTCTTAAAGATATTGGGATTGAATTAATGGTACGAAATTTTTGTATTCATATTTACTTATTTCTTTTGTAAAAAAAAAATGAAAAAATCAAACTTAATTATTCACTTTTAGAATTTATCTTCATTTGAATAATTTTAAGATATATCTAAGAAAAGGTATAAAAATACTTTATTATTTTAATTTCCTTAAACATATCAACTTCTACCACAATGTACAGATAATATTTACGAATGATTATATAAATTCTATAATAAAGAGTGTAAAAAATGATGTTAAAATAATTAGTAAACAAATATGAATTAATATTTTTTTTTTTATATAGTATTTTTTTATTATCTTAATAGTAACAAAATCGCCGAATTTATTTGAGATATATTTATAAATTTCTGCTGAAAGAATTTAACTTATTTCGCATTCCCCTATTCCTTTTACAAATTAAAATCATCTCTCTCTTCAATCTAATCTATCTCTCGTACCTCTACTCTCTCTCTTCAATCTCTCTCTCTCGTCTTCTCTCTCTCTTCTCTCTCTAACTCCTTCTCTATTCCTCATCTCTTCACTATCTCTACATCATATCTCTTCTATCGTCTCTCTCTCTCTTCTTCTTCCATCTACGGCTCTCTCTTCTCTCTCATCCTGTCCTCTCCTCTTCGTTCTCACTGTCGTCGATCTCTCTCTCTGGCGTTCATACTCTCTCTCTCGGTCTTCACGTTCCACTCGTCTCGTCTCCTCTCTATCCTTCTCTCTGATCTCCTTCGGCTGATATCTATATTTTCCTATTATCACTTTGGTCTATAACTAAGATTGTCTACTCAAAATGCGAGCATATAACATACAAAAATATAATAACATTAATAATTACCACTTTATAGATTACCACATTTACCATTTAGGGAGTTGTTTTAAAAGATCAGCTAAGACCTTAGTAACTTTATTACTCGGAGCTAAGTAGCTTGTTTTATATTTCTTATTAATATTTTATTTTTTCTTTACTAGACTTGCTAATCATATCGTGTATCATTTAACGAGGTTGAGTATATAACGGTATGTATATTTTGGATATTTTTATGTATATAGATAATATATCCAGATATGTAATTAAATCCCAATATTATTACACTAATAATAAAACTAGAATCTGCTCAAAAATAAGCAGTACAAATTTAATCTTAACCTACTCGCTTCAGCAAATATTTCGAATGCAATTTCATGACAGCATGCTAATCGATTAATCGATCGTAAATATTGAATAATTTAATGAATTTCTTAAATGATGAAAGATCACTTTTTTTCATTTCCATTTTAATTTGAATAAGAAATTGAAAATTATAATTTGTTTAATCGTTTATATTAATAAATTAGGTACAAAATCCCTTTTGGGAATTTAAAATCCGATTTTAGGATAAAAATTTCATTGCAGCAGTAACGAATAAAATTATAATAAGAAAATTACTTATACTATTGCATCCACCTCACATTACTATTAACACAGAAGAAAATACTAATTGTAGGACATAAACACACACACACCTACGCACTACACAGTTCTCATATATAAATAGATATTATTATGAATAGAATATTTATATAATATAATATATAGTTATATATATATTAGTATTTATTTATATTATTATTATATATAAATAGATATATATATATATATACTATATATATATATATATATACACCGATTGTAAATAATGAATAGTATCCTATAGTTTAAACCTAGTTTGAAAGAGAAAAACTTTTTTCTTTTATAAATAGTTTCATTGTCTTTTCTACATTTATTATTCTAGATGAATTTATGTATAAAAATTTCTTATCTCTTATATTCACCGTTGATATTTAATTTTATGAACTTATAATTGAAAAATGTTTGTTAGACTTATATTTATGACAATTTTTAAGTATTAATAAATTTCAAGAATAAAATAATTATTAAGGATATATTCGATTATATAATTTATAATTTATCATCATTAATCAAAATTTATTAACCATTTTTCTTTATTAAGCTAAATAACAAAAATAAATATGCAATTTGGAATTGTTGATTTTAAATATAGATCATCGCTTATTTTTTTATATATTTGCAGCAAAATTAATTTATATCATGAAATCTTTCAGATTAATTTTAGTCTACCATAATTTCCGTATCGTTTCCCACCTTTATTATCTTTTCTTCCTTTTCTCTATTTTCACTTAGTTAAGTGAAATCCATTTATAGAGATAAATGGAAAATGATAGTTAATTTAAGGTGAGGAGTACGATATGAATGATATATTTCGTTAAATATTCCTCTTATATACATAAAAGGCCTTTGAACTAAACATTCTGAGTGAGATATGAAACAATACGCAACATTAATGATGAAAGCCAAGTTTAATTAACATTTTGAACAATTTAGCTTTCTTTATATTCTTAACACTCTTCATGACAAGAAAAACACGAAAGGTTTTTTATTTTGATTCACAAAATTAATGAGCGAGAACTTGTATTAATATTCATTGTAATCGCTCTTATTTAACAATCTATTATTAATAAGGTGACATAGTGTTTTCAATCATATTATATTCTATTGTTTTAATTTCAATATATAAGTATGATTTTGAATTAATTTAACTCATACATATATTAAAAGGTAAGGATTTTATGTTCTGATTAAAAAGGATTCTGTAAATTATCACATACTTTCAAGGAGGCCAGAATAGTTTTATAATAGAATGCAATTATCAATGTAATTTATAAAAAATAATAGAAATTTCTAAAGGATGAATTTATTTAATAGATAGTAAAAAAGAAATATGTAATATAAGTAATATTATCTCGAATTTGATCTTAGATTAATATTTTATTTGTTTATTTATATATATATATATTAATATAATTATATATATAATTTATATATATATATTATATATTTAATAAATATATATATTAATAATAAATTTAATATTTAGAATAAGGAGAGAGATAGAATAGAGATAGAATAGAATATATAGACTAGTAGTTGTTAGACAATTAGATGCATCGAATTCAAGACGCCGAGTAGTTAGTTGTAGGAAGAATTGGTCAAAATTTCGCAAAAGGATAAACCAAAATTGATAATAAATGAAAAAGTCACGCCAAGAAAGAGTATATAAGGAGAGAAAAGGGACTTAGCAAATTGAGAATTATGAAAAATTAGTCTAATGAAATCCAGAAAGTTGATTGACGAAAGCTATTGATATGAATCTCGGAAAGGGGTGAAATATTTTCCAGTTGACTGTTAATCAACGCAGTGAGTGCACGAAGTGAGAGTATAAAGCCGTGAATACAATGCTTCCTGCCTTTACGTTCCACGGAATAAATTCGATAAATATTATAATTAATAATATAATAGTAGGTTAAAGTCTATAAATAATAGTAGAAGTTAAATCGAATTGATTTAAGATCTAGAAGGTAAATCTAATATAATGTACAAGTTTAATGGAAAACTTTTAAGGAAACAAAATTGTGATGAAACACAAATACTGTAGCTTTAGGAAATCGCTAACGAAATTTATTAACTCTTAATGATTTTGATCATACCAAGAATTATTACTAATTATATTTAAATATTACTTTCATATGTGAGTCATATTCTAATATAACTTATTATACTTGATGTGAATTTCATTATATAAATAATAGTATATACCTACTATCTACTTTCTTATTCTCTACACTATTACTGTTTTTCTTTTCCGTAGTATTTGTCGGCCCTATTGGATGCGGTGAGACGGTGCGTCTCCACCCGGCCCGTACCCCTACACGGCCTGACTACGCCTAGCCCGCCCTTTTTTCGTGCTGCCGACACCGAGCCCCGCCAATTTTTTTTTATCTTATCTATATTACCGCCCGCACACACGCCCCCGCCCCCGTCGTCGTGGCATTTCGAGTCACTGAGCTAACCGCATACCTCAGCCCTAGCTCACACCATCATGCAGCGCCACTCCCTCACGGCACTTAGATAGGTAGAGCCCTATAGGAGTAGGCACGTATGATGAGATATCAACGATGAGCGTATCGGGCCCTCATTTATCACTTAAATAATTCAGCATTCATACTGATTTTGAAATGTCTCACTTTTGTTTATTTATCACACAATTACAATAAGCTCACTAATACTAGCCAACACGACAGTCTAGTAGGTCAGAGGGAACAGAGCATTTACTTTACGGGAGGCTAATTATTCCTCATACAAAGAAATATTTTCTAATGCATAGTTTTCATGATTTCTCATGACTACTGGTAATTTCAACCTCAGTCATTAACAAATGCTTAAATTATGATTTTTTTAAAAATGAATTGATTACAAATATTCTTCAGATGTCAATTTAAATTTGGTTAGCTATTATATTATTTAAATTCTCGATAACAAATTGTATCTGAGCCGGGTATTAATTTGCACGTATGATTGTCAGATAATTGAGGAGTAATAATGATATGTGAGATTAGATGCCTGATATAGCCTGGAAAGCTTTTATAATTGATAATGAGGGGAATCTATTGCGATATATATTCAGAAATGAAGCTAATACGAATTAATAACTTCTTTATTATTTTTTGATAATCTATTTATTACAGTTGGTTTCTATATCAGGGGGAATAGAATCCTTTGTTAGGATCCATGTAAATATTACACAATTTTGCTGTGCAAAAGGTTCAGTTCTCAATTTCATTGATTAGATAATCATACACAAACTAAAAGGTCACAGAAAATTATGTAATTAAATAATTCAATAGTTTTGCCTCTTAAATTATATATTTTGATATGAATACAAAATTATTTCAAATTTTTATAGTTCCTTTTAATAACTTTAAATAATAGTGATGAATATTCATTTCCATTAATTAAATTTTATTTTAAACTATATTTATTAATTTCAGCTACAATCTTATTCACTCTTTTCCTTTTATTTCACGCTTTCTTTTATTAACTAAGATAAATCAACGTGAAAAATTAACATATATCTTTACTCATTGAATAATGGCCAGATAATATATTGGTATTTTTGATAGATTGGACATTTGTTTTAGTTTATTTCTTTCTATAGTCTTAAATAAAATAAAACTCTTTTTATTCCTTGCTCATTATTATTACGCACATGTTTAAACATCTCAACCAACTGAGAAAGAAAAAAAATATTCATAGACATTTCATAATTAGGGAACTAGCGGTATATCAAATGGTTAAATTATTTTCACAATTATAGTAGCTAATGCTTTGCTATAGGCTTATGTATTAACTTTATGATAATTTAGTGCGAGACATTCCTTTCTATTCCCGTATCTAGATCCTTTGATTCTATCTGATCTATCTTTCTATCCTATTCTCATCTATCTAATCTATATCTCAGTCTAATCTATCGAGTTCTCATCTTCTTCTTTCCTATCTATTCTCTCTTTTATCTTCTATCTATCTATCCTTAATCTATCTATCTATTAACTATCTATCTATCTTTTCATTTATTCATATTTTTATATATTTTTTCTTATTATTATTTTATATTAATATATATTATTTATATTTTCTATTTATATTTATATATTATAAATATGGATATTATTGTTGGTCATCTTCATTATAGCATATTTTATAGAAAACGATCTTTGAATTAATTTATCTGTGAGTTATCATATATTTTCACTACTTATATTCTCTCATTATATTTTTTAGACGGCAGAGTGTTATGCCTATCATTATCGGCATAGTTAAGTATGTATGAGAGTATAGTTGTAGAATAGTTTGATAGCGTGCCTTGTATGAGTAGCATAGTATTTTTTTATTATACAGTCCTACAATCCCTGTAAATTCCATACTGATGTGATTATTAGTTCGGGCATTTTCCCTGTGTCCATTTTGTTTTTTCTATTTGCCTATTGTTTTTCTCTCATCTTTTTTTTATTATCATCTGTAGTCAGTTTGCTGTACCGTAATTTAACTTCACCTATTATTTTTTTTTCTTCTTTTAATGTTTCTCTTTTCAATATCTATCATTAAATTTAATTATTTAATATTATCCTATCTGTTGCCGCAATTTTGTATTTTTCATGTATAGAGTTGCCTCACTCTGTTACCATCTTTTGCTACTGTTATTTTGGCTACACTTATGTCCTCACGTTCTTGATCCATGTTGGCCTAGCCTTCATCCGTCATTATTTCTTATTGTTCCCATCTTTCCTCTATTTTAAATTTAATCCCTCATCGTCTTCCCTCTCATGTTCGCTCCACGTTTGTTCGGTCTTCATTACCCCCACTCCTTGTTTTTTTTACCCTATTCCTTTTTGTCCACGTATATTTTCATGGTTGGCGAACATACGCTCTTAGCAGACTGATTTCTTCTTCCCATTTCACCTATTTCAGCTCCATTTTGATCTTTTCCCTTCATTCCAGTGCCATTCTCCCTCTACTACGTACTTTCTCAACCCGTATGGGCCCCGACTGTTGCCAACTTTTATACATTGTGTGCATTGCCCCGTTGGTAGTTTACCCTGTGCTATCCTGATTCGACTCCACAATTACTCGAGACTACTAGTTTCTTCCAGAGCGTACCTCTTTTTGGTCCCTCAGACACTCGCTGTCAGATTTGTCTCTCATTATATACTCTACTATTCTACTTGAGTAAATATACAATTCTTTTTTTCCATTTATGTTCATTGTTAAATCCTTATCTCTTCATACTTTTAAATGATTTTTGATGGTGGTATTATAACCACTACCCTTTCGAAAGGCTATCAGTATTTTATATTTCTTAACGTAAAAACCTGTTATATGTAAATATATCTACCGTGTCCGCGCATTGTATTAATAACTCTTTTTACACGGATGCAGTAATTAATAAGGACTGTATTAATAAACTATATTTCGAGTTTAATTATTTAAGTATTTTAAATTCTCTATCAAGTTTATATTATATATATTTCATTTTATTATCTAGTATACTATATATATATATGGTAATATATATAGTTTTAAGAAATATTATTATTTATATTATATATATATCTTATATATAAGCATATTATAATGATATCTATATAATGGTGTGTGGGTGTGATGTTGACTCTTATAGAGTACGAAATAGATTGTTGCGAAATAAAGTAAAAAAAAAAAATTCATTATTAGGGGATTATATTGTTTTTTGGGTATATACTACAGAGTCCCACGGGTAGGTCTCCCGATGTCAAAAAGGTTTACGGGTGGGGGGGGTCCTCGTGAGCTGGGCCCTCCTATAGGTGAACTACAGGGGGACTAATCCCACCCCGATAATCGGGGTAGTGGTCTTAAGGAACCCGCTTCTTTGTCTTGGGTAGTTCGCGGGGTTCTTTCCGACTCCACCCCTCTCTCGGGTTACTGAAGTCCACCCTACGCGTGCCCAATCGGCTTGAAGCCCCTAAAAAGGGTAAATACTCATTTAGGGGGCTCGTTAACTCACTGTGCCGATAAAAAAAAGTAGCCCTAGAAACTTTATTGATCGACACTTTGCGTAAAATCTAGCTCATTTTTTACTATAATATGATTACTATATAATTAAAGTTATATATTATTAGTTAATATATATATAATATAATACAGATATAATTATAATATTAGTTATATTTTATATTATAATATTATATATATATATATATTATTAGGATATAATATTTAATTATATATATATATATTTATATATATTAATATATATAATATATTAATATATAATTTATTTATCCTATCTATATATATATTATTTATATATTATTATTTAATTATTTATATATTTTTATTAAACTAATAACGTATTATTATATTATGAGGATATGTCACTGTATCCGTTTTAAGTCGCCTTGGGCCTTGCAATCAAATTTTAATATTTTATTGCTCTCACCATTCCGCAATAAATATATATTTTGACCTTTCTTCAAAGGAAACTAACATTCTTACTACTTTGTTGAAAAAATTACTAAATTTTAGGATTGAGATTTTATACATTGCAAAATATATTATTTTTTTTTAGCAGGAACTTCATTTATATATAATTTTAATATAATTATTGACGAGCTGCTAACGTTATCATATTACCTACCTACTATACTACTACCATACTCACGGTACTCAGCCATTTACAATTCTGAGTAATATACTTATATCATGATATACAATATACTTTTTTATACTAATTCATTATAATTACGAGTTTTTATTAATTTTATTAGTCTGTGCTGTTTTAATCTCACTTATCGCTATATATTTTTTATATTATCTATATTATTTAAATATTATATATACTTATTAACTATATATATATATGTACTATACATATTTTATATATAATATTAATATATTTTTATTATATATAATTATATATATATAGTATAATTATATATATATATATCTCTTAATCTCTATATATATAATATATATATATATATATATATATTATAGTATATATCTATTAATCTAACTGTATATACTATACTATATTTCACATACAATATGATATTAATCAACATGAACAATATGTCAAATATATGGCTAACGCTTGATGAAATTACTCGTCAAAAAAATATTGTATCATGATGAAAAATTTGATGAAATACATCCTGTTGATCACTACAACTATTCCTCCACAAGACGTCCTTTCAAAGAGCGCTGCTCTGAGTACTGCTCGTAGTTATATTTTCGATTCATTGTCCAAAGTATAACAAATTTGAATTCAATTCTGCAAAGAATATAGGTATTCACGTTGCAGCTACTCCTAGAACTCATTTTTGAGATTTCACCAGGTCTCTACTATTCGATTTCGTCGGCAATCTCCTATGTCTTCTCGAACAAGGGATTCTTATTAATAAACTTTTTAGGGGGGATCCGTAGAACGCGAATATTGCGATATTATATTATAAAATTCGTTCGCCTTTCAAAATGTACCAATTGTATAGATCTACACTTATGATAAAATCAAAGGAAATAATATTTGAATATTTTTTTTTACATGTTGAAATTAATAATATTTTTGATGAAATTGATACTTTAAATGTACAAAAATACTTCAAGAACTAAAATTATAATTATATATAGAGGTATATTATATCTCATTATATATTATTATATATATCTTTACTACTATATATAGGTATATATAAGTATTATATAATATATATATACTATAATATATATATAATAATTACTAATCAATAATAAATAGATATATTAATATATAGATATATATATATTACCATAAGGGCCGGATTATAGGATGCTGGTGGCCCGGGCCCATTTTAGTGGAAGTCCATTGTTTCAAGTTGGGCTAATAAGTAAATGGCAATAAACGCGAATGAAAATGTCACAGGTTTCTGACCATAATTTATTTACGCAGTGAAGGCAGTTAAAATAAATTTAAATTTTAAATCAGGAAAATGGAATAGAGTCTTATAACTACTAGAGTCACAGACTACTTTCCTCAATTTCGGGTGGCAAAGTCGATGAATGATGTCACTGAGTCAATAATCACGCAGTAATTCTGACCGGATGTTGCATTGATAGTCAGATTTACAAGTTCGTTCCCAGCTTCAAGGGAAGTCCGTATATCCGCGTTTCTCAGTTAATTTGAGTTTTGAGAAGAAGGCGGCGATCGAAAAAATTATTAATTATCAAAATATTATTGACTATTTGGGCTCTGAAAATTCAGCCTGCCTGTATATATATATATTAGTATATCTTATATATATAGTAATATAATTAAAAAAATTAAAATTAACTAATATTATAAATTATATATATGTAAATATATATATATAATATATATATATATATTAAATATATATTAATATATATATTATATATAATTATTAATAATTATATATATATATATGGTATATTATATACTATATTATAATATGTATATATTATATATATATATATAGATTATAGTATATAGTATATATATATATATTATATCATATATAATATTAGATATATATATATAATAAGTATATATTATAGATATAATAATATCTGATGATATATATATAAGTATACATATATATATTTTTATAGATATTTTATATATTCGTATTATAATATATATACTACATATATATATAATATATATATATATTATATATATATATGTATTATAATTAGTAAATATATAGAAGATAGAGATAATTAATAATATATATATATATATATATATATATTATTATATATATAAATATATATATTAATATATATATATAAACCGGTAATATATATATATATATAATATATATATATATATATATATATATATTATATATATCATATATATATATATATATTTAGTATAGTATATATAATAATATATTATATATAATTATATGTATATATAATTATAGTATATATACTATAATATATATATATTATATTATATATATATACTATATTATATTGTATATCTAATAGTATATATATATTAATATATATTATATATAATATACTTATATATATATATATTAAATAATATATATATATATTATATAATATATAATTTATAATATATTATATATGAATAATTATTACTATATATAACAAGAGGCAACTCTAGATGCAAAAGAGGGAAAAGATATATATATATATGTGGAAAAAGAATGGAGAGAGTTGAGTCATCGGCATAACAGTGAACAGAGTTACAAGTTCAGCTGAGAGATCTTTTATGAAAAGTAAGAATAAAGTTGGAGATAAAGCAGAGCCTTAAAACCAAATTTGAATATTCAGATTGATTTCAATTTTATTTGAGAAAAATATTGATTAATTAGACGGTAAAAGATGAAGGTTGAGAGAAAAATAAGCAAAGAGAAGGGGGAAAACCTAAATAAAGTAGTGGGAAGCCTAGAGAGTCAGCTTTCGATATTTTAACCACACCATACACGACTGCTCCATAGTCCCTAAGGGCAGAAAATCAAAAGTTCAGGTTTAGAATATGAGAGTATGTCCACCAAGTTGATCGAGCGTGAAGCCACCTCTGATGATCGAAAGAAAGGGATTGAGACTCCAGGTGATCCATTAAATGAAGAGTAGAAGAGTTTCCAAAAGATTTTCTACATGAGAAATAGCAAGTGAGGGCTATAGGTGAATAGTTAGAAGGATCAGAGTGGCTATACCTTTTCATGGATTAGCTGGACATATAGCAGGCGCTTTCCAGCACTGAGAGGAAATGCATTAAGGCAATAGAAAGTAGAGTTGTAACGAGAACACGGGCCCAGCTCAGAGCACACAACCTCCCTTCAATAATACTTTTGAAAATGGTCACATCGGGCCAAAATTGCCTACCTGACGGTCAATAGATCTCAGAATCCCATACATCCGATATGCGTAGCGTAATCACTGGAAAGACATAGGAAACCTGAAAGAAAGAGTAGGAGGAGGATAGATGCACAGAATCGTCCAGTGTAGAATTAGATGAAAAAGGAGTTCGAATAGATTAGCCTTTTCAAGTAGGAGAGTTAGCTACAGATCGTCAGAGTGAATAAGAGGAGGAAATGCCGATTTACAAAAAGTTAAAAGTTAGAAATATCAAGATAGTTAGAGAAGAATTAACTTGATATTTCTACAGATGGAGTGCCGAAGTAATTGGTTCGGTACTTCTTTTATATAATATATAAAATATATATATATTATATAATTATATAAGTATAATAGTATATATAATATATAGAGTGTAGTTACTAATATATATATGTATATAAATATAATTATATTATATATATATACTATATTAATATATATATATTTATAGTTAATATATAATATATATTTATAGATTATATATATACAAAATATATATAATAAATAATAAAATATAATATATAAGTATATATTATTATTATATATATAATTTATATATATTATCAATATAATATATAAAATATATATAATATATAATTTTTATCAATTATATTATATTTTAATATCTCATACATGTATATAATTAACATAAGAAATAATCTTAAAAAAATTCTTAAACTATATATTTTAATATATATATATATATTAACTATCAGTAGTAGTTATGGAGCCACTTGGGCGACCACTTTTTTCTATATAAATGAATAGAGATATATTAGGCTTAGGGGGAGGATTGATAGCCCGCAGGGCTATCAATCCGACAAACAGACAAAACCGAAGGTTTTGTCTATGTTTGTCTGTGTTTGTCTATGTTTGTCTGTGTTTGTCTGTGTTTGTCTGTATTTGTCTGTGTTTGTCTGTGTTTGTCTGTGTTTGTCTATGTTTGTTTGTGTTTGTTTGTATTATTTATTATTATTATTATTACTTCGAAGAAATTATGATCACGAAGTGATCATAATTTCGAGATGTGTTGTGCTCCAACTCCGGCTCCGACTCCGACTCCGACTCCGCGGTTCTTACTCCGGCTCCGGCTCCGACTCCGACTCTGGCTCCGGCTCCGACTCCGACTCTGGCTCAGCTTTTGAAGTTTTATTTTATTATTAATATTATATTATTATTATTATTATTATTATTATTATTATTATTATTATTATTATTATTATTATTATTATTATTATTATTATTTTATTATTATTATTATTATTATTTAAGTTATTATTATATTATCTTATTTATATATACTTATTATTATTATATTATTATTATTATTATAGAGTAGTAGTCATGATAGTAGCTAGTAGTGGAAAAATATTCATGTGGTAAGTAGTAGTAGTAGTAGTGGTAGTAGTAGTTAGAGTTATCGTATCGGGTTAAAATTTGGAGGGGGGTTAGATGGTGACATATCCTTGCTGTATACGAGGTTACGTCCCCGTGGGTCCCCCGAAGGGGGCCTCCACCCTCACTTAAAAATCAAAGTGTTCGTAATAGGCTGAAATTTGGTGAGAGGATTCAGAGTTGAGTTTCTAGAAAGACTTAATATGTGAATCTGTGGAGTTGGCTCCAGCACCGGTGCTGGAGCCACTGCGGAGCCGAATTAATAAACATTCGTAATAACAAACAATGTTTGGTGTCCCTTATACGGGTTATCGAGAGTCGTAGAGTTCGAAAATATGATGTTTTTAAGACCTGTAATAGGGTGTCTGAATCCCACAGAGGATCCCACCCAACATCTAAATATTGATGTAGAAAGCTGAAACTTGATATACAACCTTTTTAGGTTGTATCTTAGGTGTATACGGGGTAAAATGACCGATTTGACCAAATTCGGGGACCAGCCCCACCAAATCTGAAATATTGACATAGAACAACGAAACTTGATATCACACAGCCTTTTTAGGTTGTATGCTTAGATGTAGAATGTAATATGTTACTGATTTGACCAAATTCGGGGACCAGCCCCCACCAAATCTGAAATATTACATAAAATGATGAAACTCGGTATACAACCTTGACTGAGGATGTATCTTAGATGAACCCGGGTGTAAAATGACTGTGGGTGCCCCAAACGGGGTACTCACCCCAAAATCTGAAATATTGACATAGAAACAACGAAACTTGATATGCCAGCCGTTTTTAGTTGTATCCTAGATTGTATGCCCGGGGTAAAAATCGACCGCATTTACAAATTCGGGACCAGCACCATCAAATCTGAAAATATTGACCATAGAATGATGAACTCGGTATACAACCTCTGAGAATGTATCTTAGATGACCCCGGTGTAAAAATGACTGTGGGGCCCAGCGGGTAAACTCACCCCAAAATCCTGAAATAATTGACTAGAACAACGAAACTTGATATACAGCCTTTTTAGGTGTTCCTTAGATGTATACGGGGTAAAAATGACCGATTTGAGCAAATTCGGGGACCGGCCCACCAAATCTGAAATATTGACCTAGAACGAAGATGGAACTCGGTATACACCTACCATATAAGGTACTCCACATCATTATGGGTTAAATAGCCGTATACAGTCTAAAGGGGTGACTGGCCCCAAAACTTTGAATATTGACTAGAACGATGAAACCTCGGGATATACCTTTCATATCTAGTACTCCATATATCATATATGCGGTTAAATATCCGTTCACATCCCAAAGGGGGGTCACCAGCCCCACAAAAACTGAAATATTGGCGTAGAAACAACGAAACTAGGTATACATCTTTCTTATGATGTTATCATCGATACGAAAAAAAAAATAAAAAAATAAAAATTAAAACAATAAGAAAAATAAAAAAAATTTTTAAAAAATAAAAAAGTTTTTTAAAAATCTAAAAACTTTTTTTAAAAAAAATACAAAAATTTAAAATTTTTTAAAAAATTAAAAAATTAAACATTTTTTTTTAGTCTTTTTAAGTTATAACAAAAAATTTACAGTTTTTATATAACCTAAGACAGTGAGCCTCTGGAGCCTCTGGAACCTCCCAAGCCTCCCGACCCTCCCCATCTATGATCTATTGACCCCGGCCTCCTCAGCCTCCCTCCCCATCTTGATCTGTTGATTCATGTCATATTTTGTATAACATAAACACATAGCTTACATTTTTGTAGGCTTTATATGATTTGAAACAGTAATTGTTTTTTTTAAAGAATTTCACTTTTCAATCATTTATACTTAAGGAAATGGTTTTACTGTAACCGCTAAACCTGTAAAATCAGTAAATCAAACCACCCACCCCATCCCCATCTTCCACCATCCATCCTCCCACTTCTATGATCTATATGTAATAGTTCTTAACTGCGGAATATTAACTCATAAACTTTGTCTAATTATCATACTACTGATCAACAAATATATAGTAATATTTAACAAAGATCCATACTTAACGTAACAGTAAAGTAATAACATGAGTGCAGAACTGGAACTAACAACTTTTTCTAACATGCATGAATTTTTTCATAAAGTAATTAACAAAAATTATCATATACGTCTATATATCATACTGACTAATTGATATATGCAACGTAACAAATGTTTCATCATCAATAAAGCAAACTTAGCATCAACTGAACTACGAATATAACGTAAATTCACAAACCTAACACATCTTAAAAGGAATCACAGTTACATTAACAAAGTTAATAGCTTAACAACAGTAAAGTAACTAACATTGAGAGCGAAGACGTAACCTACTTACACTTTTTTTCTAACATATCATGAGTTATTTTTACATTACATAGTAACATTTACAAAAAATTTATCACAACCTTTGGTGTAAGTTCCTTACTGTTCACTTGAATATAGATGCTAACGGCAACAAAGATACATCAAATAGCTAACATAATCAAATAACCTGATGTAGCGATTATATGTACACCCCCTCACAATCTTA
>JABUQX010086014.1:15000-28522 GCA_015478945.1 Trachelipus rathkii | reverse complement strand
AGTTTGGCAGCTACTAAAGCAACATCGAAGCCAGGCCTATCTTCTCCTCTTCTGACGTCACTGTCGTCACAGATGACCTGAAATCCTACAATGTGGTCTTTTAACTAGGCAACCACTAAACAAGCAAAGAAAAATGGAAAAATAACAGGGTACGAAAGCCGTATGATTATTATTGTGTGATTGATTTTATATTATATTATATATAGTAATTATATTATTATATTATTATTAATTATATTATATTTATTCAATATTATTTATTATTATATTATTATTATTATTATTATCATCGATCATCAATCATCATCATCATCTCATCATCATCATCATTCATCATCATATCATCATCATCTCATCATCATCATCATCATCATCATATCATATCATCATCATCATCATCATCATTCATCATCATCATGCATCATCATCATTCATCATCATAATCTCCTCATCCATCATCATCATCATCAATATACATCATCATCATCATTCATCATTCATCATCATCAGCATCATCATCAACATCGATCATCATCATATCATCAGGCTCATCATCATCATCTCAGATCATCATTCATATTCATCATCATTCATCATTCATCATATACATCATCATCCATCATCATCATCATGATCATCATTATCATAACAGCTATCATCTCATCATCATCATCATCATCATCATCATCATCATCATCATTCATCATCATCATCATCATCATCATCATCATCATCATTCACTATCATTCATCATATCATCATCATCATCTCATCATCATCATCATCATCATCATTCATCATCATCATCATCCATATCATCATATCATCATCATCTCATCATATGATGGAGCATTCATCATCATCATCATCATCATCATCATCATCATTCATCATCATCATCATCATCAATCATCATCATCATCATCATGCATCATCATCATCATTCATCATCATCATCATGCACATCATCCATCATCATCATCATGCATCATCATCATCATCAGCATCATCATCATTCATCATCATCATCAGATCATTATCATCATCATCATACATCATAATTATTCCATCATCATGCATCATCTCATCATTCATCATCATCATCATCATCAATTCATCATCATCATCATCATTCACATCATTATCATCATATCATCATCATCATATCATCATCATCATCATCATCATTCATCATCATCATCATCATCATCATATCATTATATATCATTCATCATCATCATCATCATCCACATCATCATCATCATCATCATCATGCCCTCCATACGAGTCTGTCCTTTTAATATTCATCTATGCATCATCTATCATCATCATTCATCATCATCACTATCCTTTTTTATTCCCCTCATACTGGCTTCCCGCGTCTGATCGTTGTATGGAAAAGAAAAGTAAGTAGTTAAGAATATTACACAACCGCCAGTAGAAAGAACGCCCAGCCTTACGCCCCCTTGATACTTTAAATGAGAACTCGTCGAGTCAGAAAATCCACCCTAGAGGCTTCACGAGACTCGACGGACCCACACTATGGCATATCGTCAAGTTTTAGGGCTCATCCCTGGCCCAGTGGGCCACACCACACCCCTCACCAAAACCTCGTCCATTCACTTCTATTATTACCTTTATTCTCGCCTTGCCAAATCACATTTTTCTCCTTCAGACATTCGTTTACTGACTCAATCGACTTTTCTTCGGTCTCCCAAGCCCGTCGATTCCCAACACACTCACCACTAGACATTCGCTTAACCAACCGACTGTCATGCATCCTTTCCCACATGACCAACCATCTCAACGTACTTTCATTATTCTCTCATTAACCCCTTTATTCACACCACAAACTCTTCTAATACGTTCATTTCTCTTTATCAATTCTTCTCACACTAACACGCCCCTAAGATTGTCCATCTGAACACATTGAACTTTAGATTTATACCTCTTATTCCCAGACCATGTCTCACTACTATACATTACATTAACACAGGTAACACATACCCTCATGTTAAGACCGTAGCGCACTCAAGACTTAGTCCTTACATCCACCAACGATGTTATTGCACCAGCCACTTCCTGCCATTCACAAACTTTCCTACTACACTCTGCTCTCGTTCCCTTTTCATCCAACATATAGTCCTAAATATTAAACTCAGACACTTGTTCAGCTGCCCACCATCTAACATAACTTCACACGAGAACTGGCCTTACTCACAACCATAACTTACTCTTATTCTACTTTTTCAACCCCTCCTTTATTTACACCGTGCTCAAATCCTCGACCTAATCCTCTAAAACTTTCTCTTCAGATTCAGCACACATCCAAATCATCCGCATTTATAATAGGTAGGGCACCTCCGACACCGCATTTCGCCATCATTCTTTCACCATTCCTGCAACCCCATCCTATTCTTTCAAAACCCTTCCAATATAAATGAATAACCAAGGGACATAACATCCCTGGCGCACTCCGCTATTAATATTAAACCAATCACTTTTGACACAATTTATTCTTACACACGCTTCACTATCGTCATACATACTTTTGATTCCATTAAGATGCCTACCACCAACACCATATATTACTAACACCTGCCATAGAGCTTCCCTATTATTATTATTATTATTATTATTATTATTATTATTATTATTATTATTATTATTATTATTATTATATTATATTATTATTATTATTATCATTATCATTATCATTATCATTTATCATTATCATTATCATTATCATTATCATTACATTATTCATTATCATTATCTTATCATATCATTATCATTATCATTATCATTATCATTATCATTAATATCATTATCATTATCATTATCATTATTATTATTTGTGGTGGGTGTAGTTCTGAAGGACTAGAGGAGAACAGTTAATAGTACTCTTTTAAAGGAAATTGATTTTTTGATTGTTGTAGTGAAGGTATATCCTGGTATTTTAGTTGAAACTAGTTCTTCGATTTTTTGTGGAGTTGATTGCTGAAGCTGAAGAATAAGGTGCATTTAAAAGTGGTAGAGGATGTGTAGATCAAATTTTTACATTGAAGCAAATAAGTGAAAAAATAAGAGAAGAATAACAAACTGTATTTAGGTTTTATATACTTGCAACAGGTGTAAAGCAGGATTAATAGGAAAGATCTGTGTCATGTGTTAATGGTATATGATGCTAATGGTAAGCTGAATGGAATGAAAAGTATGTATGTTGATAGTGAAGTGTGTGTGGCAGGGATGTGTTATGTCTTCATGGCTATTAATTTGTATATGGATGGGGTGATGAAAGAATTTAAGGTAGGGGTGGCAGCAGTGGCGGATTAAGCCATCGCGGGGTCTGTAGCAAATGTTACCAAAGAGCCATAGGTTTTGTATGATGATAAAATAAAACAACTTTTACAAGCAAACTTTTCTCGATTTAATGTGAGCAAATTTAGAGATAACACTAGAGAAATCAATTTCTCTAAGTAAATTACATTCAATGTTCATTAAGGTGAGGTTATTTAGACGATCTTGTCCCATCATGCTCCTTAATTCCCTTTTATACGTTTTAATGTTGAAAACGAACGTTCTCCGCTGCAGTTAGTAATCATTAAAGGCAAGTAAATTCGTAAGAATATTTCTACATTTGGGAAACACGACTCATGAATTTTCCATTATAAGTTTATAAAATTGCAATTCAAGAGCCTCATGCTTTTCTTCAATAGCAGCAGCCGCATTAGTTTTAAGAAGTTCAGCGAACTGCACAAGTTCGTCGCCTAGGCTTTTTTCCAAATCGTCTAGGTAAGCGGTGACAATATCTGGAGTTCTTTTCAAGATTTCTTCTGCTGTTAGAGATTTTAACTCTGCCGAAATATTCCAAATACACCAGTTACTCTATGGTACGCTTCCATGCGTTCAGCTAAGTCAGACAGTACATTATCAATTATGACAATAAACACCTGACTTTCAAATTTTTGTTTGGGTGTTTGATCTTCTACTATTTCATCGAACGTAGTAGAGCCGCTGAAATTGTCGTACTTAGTATTGCGCTTTCGTCGTCTTGAAATTTGTTGCTGATATTCTTCACAGTTAGTCAGAATTTTGGCTTTGGCCTCAATATCTAAAAATGTTGAAGTCAGAATTTTGGCTTTGGCCTCAATATCTAAAAATGTTGAAAATGTAGGCCGCATTGCTTGAACGTACCGGTGTAACGATTCATAAAGGGCAAATTCCGTGTTAAGGTCTTGATCAGGTGACTGTAATGAAGCGCTAGACGCTTGCAAGCGTTCTAGAATTACGTTCCATAAAATGGTCATTATTTCCGTTTCCAACCTACTCATCTTCGAAACTAGTCCGTACGCCTGATTACGACACTCTACCTTTTGATCCATGTTATTTGAAATGTCATCTAAAACTTGTTTGATAGTGGAAAAACCCGTGAAAAGTGCCTTTGTCGCATCAACTCGCTCAGACCACCTGGTGTCAGACAAACTTCAAAATCGGGAGTTTTGAACCTGTTTCTTCCAGTGCTTTTGTAAGAAGACCCCATTGATAGGTTCTATACAACATTCTGCAGAACACTTAGCAACCAAATTCAGTAAATTTGCAAGGCAGGGAATGTATTCTACGTACTTATTTATCTCCTTAATATGTGCTTGTAAGCCTCGGTATTTCCCACTCACGATGCTGGCATTGTCATAGCTTTGACCACAGCAGTCTTTGATATCAATGCCATATTTCTTTAAAAAATCAAGTAAACTGTGAGCGAGTTGTTCACCAGTATGACCTTCCATATTCAAGAACTTCACAAACCTTTCCACTGGTCCAGATGGTAAGACATAGCGCACCATTAGGGTGAGTTGGTCCACATGTGAAATGTCTGGAGTAGAGTCCAGTGATACTGAAGAGTAATTAGGCATTTGGCAATCTCTTTTTCATTTCCGCATTAGCTTAATATGCTCGACTTCCCATGCTTTTTATTTGCCTATGACTGCAATTAGATGGATTGTTATGAAATAATTTCCTCGCAGTTGATGCTGTTCTTGAGATAAGATCTTATTGGATCTCTTTGGCTATGGCCGACTCCTGAGTTATAATAGTTCTAGACATATACATAAGCTTTCCCAACAAAAAAAGTGTCCAGAGATACTCTGTTCCGAGCATCTCTCGTAATGTCTTTAACAAGCGGAGTTTGTTGCTGAAATTTTTATTCCTACATTTAAAAGTTAAGATTTTTGTGTATTACAGAAAAAGTAAAACTTATCTACTCTTATCTTTATTCGTCTAATACTATTACTACTACTACTATTCTTTCTCGAATTACAATACTTATAAACTCCATACTAACTAACTACTTTACACTACTACATGTAACTACTAAAATAATATAAGTGAATAAAATATTAATAATTGAAGTAATTAAATAATATAATAAATCAGGTCATACTAATAAAATAATAACATAATTAATAAATTAATAATAATAATAATAATTATTTTTGTACTTGAAGTAGCAGTAGTCCATTTGTTGATTATTATATACTATTATTATTCATATCAAGTATTTATCTTTTTATAATAGCAATTGAGTTGTATTCTAGGGTATTGCTACGCGTGTAATTCTATGTTCGTTACACGACCTGATCGCCAAGATGCGAATGGGCGATGGAAGAAGTTCATGGGGACGAAATGAGTTGTACTTTGCGTCATTTGACCCCTGCCACCCTTTACGTTATTATAAATGCACACACAGGAGAAATAGTAAAGGGCTTCTCGCTCCGTTGGTCGCCATGTCGTAATTTATATCCTTATTCAGGTTGTGCGCCCAAATGTTTCTATTTTTATTTACTTTGTTTATTATTATTTTATATTTAATTTTTTTTTGTTTCGCAATTTTTTGAGCGGAAAGTTTTTTTTCAAATGAAACCGTATTGATTTACCCTACGTTTTTGTACATAAACTTCAGCTGCCCCGGTGGTTATAGAGTTATTTTAGTTCAAGCTTTCGGTTTATGTCTCTACGCTGAATCGCTGTCTCTTTTTATTTGTTGACAGCAGATTTGAGAAATATTTTTTCTTATATATATTTGTTTGTCCGGGTAACCTATTTCCCTGAAAGATAGTATATATATACTCAATAGTGGGGTGATAATGATGAAATATAAATATTTCGACGATATAGGAAGTTCATGTTTAGGTAAATATATAAACGTTCCAACTTTTTACGTGACCAATAAGGGGACGGAGTAATAATATTTATAATAATGAATTTATAATATACTAGTATAGTGTTTATTCAATAACTTTGTGAATGATAATTATATATAAAAATGTTTCGTTTGTTTATATGTTTTAGGAGTGGGAGAACTCCTACGATTATAGCGTAATAAAATAAATATATATAACATATATGCTAAAATGCATATATAGCATTTGCACGTTAGGCTACTGGGAGGATAATATAAATACGATATTATTATCTTTTCGGGTATACGTAGGTGTACGTGTACTCCCACGATTTCTCGTTTAACAATCAAGTTAAAGATTACATATGTCAATATGTATTATTTATTATATTATAATATATATGTAATTAAAAAAAATTAATATTTATGCGTAAATATTTAATAATAATACATAATTATAAACCTACTTTTGATAAAAGAACTTATTTCTTAGCTGATAATATACAGAATATATAAAATTTGTTAATCAATAAAAATATAGTATATTAATATTCAACGAATTATTTGATTTTTCGAGTATACCTATCGGTTCAGATATATAAATAATTATACACTACAGTCTTCCTCAAATATTGCATGAGATTGTATATCGCTATGATTTCTTGTCTTTATATCTATACTCAATATTTTGCATATGTTGTACAATGTTGTCTTTATACCATTTTTTCTACATCGATTGCTATAATTCTCATATACATTTAGCGTCCCAGGAAGGGATTCGCCCACGCCCCTGTTCAGTTGATCCAGCATAACTCTTTTCGTTGTCCTCGGGCCGCCCAAAACCTCTCTCTTAACCGGTGCTTTTCAGCAACTAATTCCAACGTTACGAGCAGGCTATTTTTCTCAGATGCCAAGTGGTTATCGGAAACTTCCTTGTCCTCGTATGTTTTACTCAATTCACTACTCAAAGTATATAAGGGGACGCAAGTTTTCGACCTTAATGCAGTTATGTGTCATCCTATTCCTTTGAGCAGTTTCTCACTTCTCGTTCCCGCGTTCGGCTGTCTCTAAACTTTCTCACGGGCCTTACTTTTTTTCCCATAGAGCTGTCTCCCATAGAATTCCGTATTCTTTTGCTCTCGTAGGGGCACAATAAATGATTCCCCAACGCTGGAACCAGGGGAAAGTAAAGAGGCCAAAACGGAAGGGACTCGGCATAGTTGCATATTGACCCTAGTGTCTCGCCGCTAGTAGCCACTGCTGCAAGTTAATACTGTCTTCACATAATCCCATTGGACGGTCGCCTTTCGCGTTCTACTTGCTATTTCACTCTCAATGCGCAGTCATTTCGTATCGCGAGCCATAAGATCAGTCTAGTTAACTTAGACATAGTACGCTATATATATAGCGCCTTTACTCACATTCTCGATAACGTATATAGTATTATTCTAATATTTCGATAACGCTAGATTGAACTCGCTCTACTCAGACACTCGCTATAATGTCTAGTAACGGTAAGTGATAACTGGATATTAGGCTAATAATGTACTAGCTATAGCTATATAATAATGCTTATCGATATTCATATGAGATATATTTTACAATCAAGTCTCACAGTTTCTTAAAGACTTTGAAAACAGATTAGCGCAGTGGTATGTTATATATATATAATATTATTATATAGGCCCTAGTTTATTTATAACCCTGTTTAAGAGAGTTAATTAAATGTAGGTTTTTGAAATCACGGGGTGTACTACAACGTACAGCAGTGTATCAACACGATACGTTAATTTCCTTAGGCATTTACAGTCTTTGAGGACTCTGTTGATCGGTAGAATAGACTCGGCTGATAACAATACTCAGAATACAAAAGTGTCCTCTTGTTATACATGGACTTTATATAATGCTAAATACCCAATCATCACATAAAACAAAACTTTTTAGATACATACAAAAGTACATTGCAGTTAATCCCTATACCTAGAAAGTTTCATCACACTGGAATTCTAATTATCTCTGCTAATGATTCGACATCCTCATTAGGTTCTTTTGGAAACCATCAAGCGGTGAGCGAAATAATCCGAATTTAATACTACTTCAAAGTCTAAGTCTATACTGATATGATTTTTACGCGACAGATTATATATACGACCTGTCGGGGAGCCGCGGATCGACAGTAAAGAAGTGCGGATGATCATTAACTGGGTAGACTTACTGCCGAGCAATAAGCCGTCTCTACCCGTGATACAAACGGTTGATCGATTTGTGATGCTGGTTGATGTCCAATTAGGATTTTGTAAAAGATTGTAAGCGAACACTTATTTATAATCTAGTATAGTTATTTTTTTCATGAATTTTCAGCCCCTCTTTCTTTGGCTATTTTCTTGTGAGTCAGAATGTACTAATAGTGACCACTTTCCACTAGTACCTAGTTCCTACGTTTGTTCATTCTACATATACCAACCGCAGAACAGTTATGGGTTTGTGATTAGTCTCCGTGCCGGGCTTAGTGTGGCGATGTTTGGTCGATACATTTAATTGGTGCCTTAATTGGGACTTCATAAGTTTAATACTGCCAGCGATATGGCACCGGCGCTCGAATCCAGGGTTGAAGAGAACCTAGGGCAGGGAGAATTGGGCGTAAGTTAACGTTTTCGGATAATAATAAGTTCTAATAGTAGAGAGGCTAGGCACTCGTATGTGCATCTTAGCCCCAACTTGCACGCGATGCACCATAGTCTTCTGAATTTTTGAATTAGTCCGTATATGTGCACCAATATAATATATAAAAGATTATAGTAGTAGGATAATGGCTGCCGGTACTTCTGAACTTATTTCGCTGAGACTGGCGGATCATAATATACTTAAGATAAATATATATATAATATACGATTTAATGAAGATTACGGTAATATATTAATCGCTAGGTGAATTATATTACTTATAATATAAAAACTTGTATAAATAATAAATATTTTTATTGTCATTTCTATTTCCCCGGCATATTTCTTATTACGTTATAAGAAAATTTGAATGAGAAGTAATTGATTGCAGGTATGTGCCGATAAGTGATGTTGGTCATTTTTGGGGCAGAGGTTTGTTGTGAAGGGTAATAGGAGGGGAGCTTATAGAACTAGTAGGAAATAGCGTTTTGATAATTTGGAAAGAGTAAAGCGCATCGGGCTTCTAGAGGTAGTGAAGGGAGGAAAATGCTCCTTCTGTGTCGAGGAACTTACATTTCGCTTGTTTCTTTTGTCATGGGGTATCGCCATGTCAGACCTGCGGCGGATTACTTAGGCTTCTTTTAATGCGTGATGTTATCATTATTTAGTGAAAGCTATAATGTTGGTGGACGGAACTTATTTCTGGATCGGATGATTTGCGATGAGATCTTTAGTTTATGGGGTTAAGGGTTGTTTTGATTTAAATAGGTTAGGGGATAGATTGATGGTTGCTTACTCTTTTGCGGGTATGAAACACTGAATTTGATACACAAGAGTAAATAAAATGCTATTTCATTCTATTAGAGTACATGCTTCATTTGTCAATTAGGGTCTTTTACCTAAATAGGTGTCCACTTTAGGGTTGTTGTCATAGAGTCGTATTATAGTATAGTATATTAATGATTAAATCAGTTATGGTTTAATGAATATCATAATAATAATAATATTAATAATAATAATAATAATAATAATAATAATGCGTTTCTAAATAGAAATTATGTAATATTTACTTGCATGCTCTTCGTTTTGCATATGCCTTTTAATGTAAATTGTGTAAGTCTGTAAATTAGCATTACAAATATTTAGCATTTTTATGCTGAATTTTTGTTACAATTATAATGACGTCAGTAATTATTTAGGGATGGTATTGAGTTTTTGTAATATTTGTTGAATTGTTTTGTTTGTGCTTGAGATTGAATTTTATCAAATGTGAGGATATGTGTCTTATATATATATTTATAATTATTTATACTTTATGATATATATATAATATATAATAAACTTTAATGATATCTTTTTTTTTTATCTATATATATCATCAAATTTAGAAATATCTTTTTATAAATTTATATATTTACAGAAGGAAATAGCTTCGATTAAGTAGAAAATCTTAGCATGTAAACTTAAACATTTCATAATATACCGATTAAATAAAATTAATTAAGATTAATGTTAATTCTAACACTAGTAATTATCCTCCCCCCCTTTTTTTCCCTCCCTCTCCCTTATACGATACTTTCAGAACGATACATTTTTATTGAAATTGAAAAGTAAAATAAAAAACGCAAATAGTATATTTCACTGAAAACGTTTCTTGGGCATATTGGCCTTTACTCTTCCCTGTATGATCATGGACCCCTTTCCCTCCTTCTCCTGAGTCAGACAAAATGTCTCATCATCCAAACCGCGCCTGAAAAATACACACATTTTGCTGAAATGTTATTTATGAAAAAAAAATAGCTCGAAATTTCTAGAAAAAAAAAAAATATCGTTATTCGATACTGAAAATAAAATATCGATATATCCATCTGAAAAAATATCATCGACTATCTTCGCCCGAAAAAAAATATCAATATCGTTATAATAATCGTCTCTTACGCATCCCTACCTCCTTACTCTGCCCTCTCTTAGCAACTGAGTTAAACCTACCTTTAGAAAGTCTAACTTTTCAAGCTGACGTCATCTGTTGGTACCGAGTTACAACCAAATCTGGTTTGTTCCGAAGTTTTGGTTCCCTCGAGACGGTTGGTACCTCGCTAAGCTTTAATTGCTATCCCCTCCCGCTATACTTGGTTGGTACCGAGTTAACCCAATCTTTGGTTGGTACGACGGGCAACCCAATTCTTTGTTGTACCGAAGGTTGGTTCCTTTTGAGACGGTTGGTACCAGCTTTTAATTACTATATTCCCCCCGTCAAACTTGGTTGGTACCGATTGACAACTCAATCTTTGGTTGGTACCGAAGGTTGGTTCCCTTTGAGTTGGTACCGTCGTCTAGCTTTAATTAGCTATTCCCCCCTGTCAACTCCCTGGTTGTACCGAGACAACCCATCTTTGGTTTACCGAAGGTGGTTCTCTTGAGACGGTTTGGACCCGTCGCTTAGTCTAACGACTATCCCACCGTCCGTGGTACAGACAGATAGTAAGTACTGGTGTTACCGGACTCTCCCTTTATCCCTGTTAGTAACGCCACCCAAGTTGTAGTCAAACTTGCCCCCTTCTGTATTGTCTTTTTTTATTCCCATCTATTACAAATATTACACCTATGAACGCATACTCCGAAGTTGTAATCACCTACCACTTTTGTATATAAATATATTTATTTATTAAAGGTATACGTTCCACCTTTAGTGTATCTTAAAAGTTAAAATCTTACAATATATATGAATGGAAAATAAATTAATATATCCGCCAATTTGTCTGAGTTCCCTACATCTGACTCCTTAGTAATATAGGTGTTTCGCTTTGCTTTCGCTTATCTATAACGTAAGAAATTCTTCGAGGTTGGCTATCTTTTTTGTTAATACTTTTTGCGCCCAAAATGGTTAAGCTTACCAAACGTAGGAATTTCCTTATTCCTATAATGTTGCCTATTTCCTGATATTGCTGAATTTAGCAAACGTTCTTACGAAAAAGGTAAACAAAAATATGAACGTGGTAGGCCCCTTTGAGATTGATAAATATTCATCAAAAAATCAGTTTAAATCAATTTCTCCAAATCGATTAAAATCCATCACAATATTGATTAATTTGTAATTGTTGTCAATATAAACATTTGTTATTTTTTTTATTTCTGTTTATCCGAAATCAACGGCTCCATCACAACTAATTCCAATTGTTTGCAAACAAAAGAAATCGTGTTTGTTTTGCACGAAATTTCAGGCAAATTAGTACAGCAACAGGAGGCCCAATAAGTCTTATGGATGTAGTGCTAGTTTAAGTGATTTATATAAAAAAAAATTCCAAATTCTCTCGTTTCTCATCTGTAGAAGCATTTGAAGAATGGAGAATTTTGAAAGATATATAGGTGCCTATTGAGTGATAGTGATCGCTGACCAAACTAAATCTCTGTATGAGAGATGGGAGATTAGTCGAAAAAAATGCCCATGTGTTGATGGCTCGCATCTTTAGTTATAGGAGTTTGACCTACATAGTCGATGTTACATCGCACATTTATATTTGTAAACGACTTTGGAATGTAGGGAAAGGAGGATAAAGATGATAGTAAAAAGAAAACTTGCAATGAGTGTTGTTAATAAAATGATATAAGAAAACTTTGCATTGGGGAGTTTTTTGTTTTAGATGTTTCTAATCTGAAAGATCATTGAAATGGGTCCAATGTATTGAAGCCGAGCATAAACAGAAGTTAGAACATCATATCAGTAGTTTACTGGCACAAGTGTATCGAGAAACGATAAACAGGTTATCAAAAAAGTTGAGGATAAAAAGGCAAAGCTAGAAAATTTACGCGAAAAGTGATTCTAATTTCTTCATGGAAAAAACTTTCCAATCAGAACAAATAACAAAAAGCTTGTGTATGCGGGACCACCAGCAATTTCAGATAAAAGATAAAAGAAAGAGAATGCAGCAATAAGTAAAGTATTAATGGCTTGCGATAAATAGAAGTAGCAAGCACACTAATACTTTATTGAGACTAATTCTTTATTCTATCCTTTATTCATAATTTAAAATACGAAGCGTTACGATAGAATGAATTTTAGTATTTCTTGCTTTAATAATTTTAACATTTATCGTTTTTCATTCATTATTGGCCTACGCTCTTAAGAAATGCCCCGCCCGTTTTAGCCACTAATTTCTTGTTTAAACACCACGATTCGTGATAGTTACTTTTTTGTTATTAAAACAATGAATCAGCTGTTGTGATGGGGAGATGAGTCGGTTGTTTTGCAATAAATAATAATCGTCCCAAGTACAATTATATTACAATAATGATCAACTATTGTGAGCGAGTTTATCGATTTGGAAAATTAGATTTAAAGCTGATTTTATTAATGAAACATTCAAATTTCAACACAACCTCTCTGTTTGTTTGCATTTTCGTAAGAACGTGGCTAAATTCGGAACATGAAATAACAACCTTTTGAATTAAGAAATTTCTACGTTTGTAAAAGCATTCTTGCGATTTTTCGACGTTGGCAAAAGACGAACGCAACTCGACATTTTACGTTGTAAGCACAAACTGCAAAAAACGAAAAACGGCTTATACCATATATAATATATATAATATATATTATTATAATCATATATATATATATATATATAACTACTCACACTAATATATATAAATATATTATATATAATATATATATATATATAATATA
>JABUQX010086014.1:0-12500 GCA_015478945.1 Trachelipus rathkii | reverse complement strand
TTAAAGATCTCCAAGAAACTCGGTTTTTATAATGGATAATTACATAATAATCAGGCTCTTTCTTGCACACTCCTTAAGATCTTGGTCGGCTAAAAGACGTAAATTAGATGAAAGTTTTAGATGGATGGATAGAGGGAATCTTCATTTTAAATCTTCTACGTTGACTATATATGTTTTAAGCTTGCTTGTTTCCATAATTTCTCTATATGACCATCCAGCATCGGGATCATATCTATTACACTTTAATGTTACATCGAAGTACGCAGTTTCACATCCTCCTTCGCTGCAGCTGTAGCTCGCATCTATAGCCGTGTACACCGTCTGATACACATACAACACGCAACTTGGCGGTATCACGAGGATTGCCTATCTGGAAAAATCCAATGTGTGACTGACATGTATACCACGATTTTAAAATGAAACCAGCCACTTTTGACATATTACGCTTATAATCCCCCATATGTAACCTTTATAATTCCTATAATGACAGAGCTGCATCGCTTAACCTCAGCTTCCAGATCGCCCTTACTGAAACCCTCATCAATAACATGTAGCCCCTAGTCTTAAACTAGTGACGTCAAACAAACTGAATTTTCATAACCTTTACAATTATCATCGCTATTCTGATTATTTATATATATTTATATTCATATAATTTATTAATATAATATATATAAAATATATATATAATATAATACTATATTATATATATATAATAGTATATATATATATAGAATCTATATAATATACATTTACATTACAAAAAGGGTAGTAAAATATGTTTATTTAAGCATTATGTATATTAGATCGAAACTAAATATCAATTGACATATAAATTCTTAGCATCGAAAATATCTACAAATTCACGACACAGATATGTTTATAAAAAAACCACTTGATGAAATCAACACAATAGTCCGCATAAAGAAGAGTATAGGTTTGAACAGGCGCAAGCCAAAGTTATATAATTTACATTGTTATATTTAAAAAATGAAATGAATGTAATGATTATCCAAAATAAATTTAAAAATTTAAAGAATCAATCAGGTACACATCTCCATTCTTCTCCTTGTAGATGAAAATCCAGTCCCCATTACGTTACAGCTCGAGGCATTGTTGAACACGAAATCCACTATCCTGCTTCAGCCTCACAGAATCTAATTCATTAATAGCAAACACGCCAAAAATCGAGTTCGTTTTTAAACATAGGCTTTTATTTCTTCTTCATCATCTTTAACAGAGCACATTGCGGGCTCGGCTCTCAATTCAATATACTGGGGTGCTCCAGAAACGATGACGGTAAGGATGTCGTAGACTTTCCGCAAATGAGCAGAATTGAGTCCCATAATGACCCTTTCCGAAGTTTAAATGAACTTGCGTTACAAGCTGTAAAGATCTGCCGGCGAGATTCCAAATGCGTATAAAATTACTATTCTTTCGCGTACTCAGTCAAGAGTTCATTCCTACCACTAATCACCGCATAAACATAGTGTTGTATTAGATCTGGAAAGTCGGCGCATAGAATTTACCCCATTATATGACATTTCACTAATCCACTCGATGCTACCACTTTTACATGTAAACTGCACCCCACCAAAAGGGTGCGAATTATATGGTATTTTTTAAATGACCTGAATATGCCTCTGTTCTACAATTCCTTGCTATTACTTTTGAGGTAGCATTACCGTAACAATGTGAATGGCTGATGCTTGATTAATCCTGAGTAAGTTAAATACTTGTTTCTTACTTCTCTATTATACTGGCGTGTTTTAAAAGCGATTCTCAATTTCAAATGCCTTTGGGGAAATAACTTACCTTCTAACATAGAGAAAGCCTCTACAGTTGAAGATAGGTCTGACATGCAGTTGTTACAGTAGATTATTTTTAGTAAGTCGAATTTCGACTTGAACCGATCAAGCGATTCTAGCATCTACAATGGAAGATAATCTTTCCTGAAGAATATTCACCACTTTAAACGCCTAGAATTCATAAGTTTATTATGACTTTGGCCGCTTATCTAATAGTGTGCCTCATCTTTAAGCTGTAAAAAAACCACATATGAAGATGAGACTCTGCTCTACCATCATTCCAATAAAAGATCAGAGATGTTCTATAGTCTATAAGGATAACTAGCATGCTGAAGTCCAAGCGAAGTTCATTGATGATACAACATCAATCTGGTTAAACAATATTAACGAAAGAGACTCTGCATACATATTGATCGTCGCCGTAGGAAGATCATGCACATCAGCTCGTCAATTCGTTTTAAAATATAAAATACATTAGAGATCTAGATGATGTCTGAGTACCTGAATATTGAACTCTAAAGGACCAGTGCTGGGATGAGGTGTTGTGGATTAATGCTAATAAGTGGTATCGCCACGCTAATGAGTAGATCACAGACCTCTTTTAGCAGCCTAGTCTGGTAGCAGTGATGAGAAATCTCTGCGGTGTGTTTAGAATAATGAAACAAAGCTCTCAGATGTGGCCCACTAATACATGTAGCCTAAAGATGTAGTTTAGATTCATATTAGTAGGTTTAATATGGTAATACATCATAACCTTGTCCATTTAGCCTTAGGAGTATCCGGGTGTGATTTTCTTATGACCTTCCTCTAGAAGCTCTCTAGTCTAGTTTCATTTGACATCCTCACCTTTAAACTTTACCCTTGCCCTGCCTTCATTTATCCTTTAACGTATCGAGATCTCGTCAAACTAGCAATCCCCTTTTAATGAAGCACGAGGATGGCTCCGTCGCTATATCTTGTGCATGTTTGCAGCTTCTTATAGACTTTTTAAAAAACCTAATATTCACCCCCCTCTTCTAAAACGGAATACGCTTTCGCAATAACTTATGAAAATCCTCCAGACCGTAGCTCTTTGATCTCGAACAATGAACTCTTTCCATGTTATTACTATTAAATGGAAGCTTCTTCCCTTATACTTCTTAAGCAAGAGTGCATCAAGATGAAAAAAGCCAGTTGATAATGTCCTGTATATATCCTGCAGAGCGTTTATTTCTATGGATTGAACTCGATAAAAATATAGATGAGATTCAACTTTGATTAAAAAAAGCTCCACTCATTTATAAAAGCTATGATCGGACGTTTCTTTCTATTGACTTTACAATCAATGCTGACTCTGTAAAATGGTATGCCGTCCTTCCACGTCTTTATATGTACTCCTATAATCCGATCAAGACCGTCAGTGCGACATAGTGACATTAGGGAATTATCTACCTTTACTCCTCGTCAAAAAAAACACCTTAACAGAGAAAGCTGTCAGTGTCGCCCACATCATCTATGGTATTCACTATATCAAGGTACACGTAAAGCCATTCCCCGGTTCTGTTTGAGCATCCGGATATACAAGTTATAATGTAATACCTGTCTTGCGTCGTCATTAATTTCCCCTGGATATTGTTCGTTTTCTACTGATTCAAAAACCTTTTCAGCATCGAGGAAACATCATGTAGGAATATTTAGCCACCCCACGTTTTCATGAACGTGTTTCCCGCGCCAAGGACATCTCCTGAGAAAACACAATACAATATCTCTAAGGTTAATGCTCGTCGTCGATCTCAAAGTAATTAATACTTCATCATCAGAGGATGAAATCTGTGTTGTAAATTAGATCTCTACACAATTACTTTGTCGCTAAAAGCGTTATTAAATAAGACTGAAACATTGCACCCGTACTGACTTAAATAGGATTTCGCCACTCAATACAATTCTTTCATAAAAGTATTCTTTTGTACCATAGCTAATGCGTTAAGACCTACCGGATGTTTCTTCACAATCCAATATAGTTTCAACACCTCAATCATTCTACACTTCTGTAAACATTCATCCAATAAAGATTATGTGGTACATTCCACATCCGTATTTAATATCACTTCACACAACCCTACTTCACTAGTTCTCTTTCAATTGTTCAAATACTTACTGGACCTCTGTCGTGAAGTCTGAGAGTTTTTTATCAGGATGTAGATTCAACGAAGCCGATGAAGGCAGAGTTAAATATGATAGTTGATCTGTACTCACACATAGGTCACAATGAATACTGTATATAATGATTCTTAAATATTTCAATTGCTTTAATATACGAGTTTAAATTAGCAGGTAATAACCCATCCATTTACCAAGTACTGTTTATTCGTCCCTTTCCTTCGAATGTACCTAATATCTTTCAATTATTTATAACACATTACTTCAGATTGAAGCGTAATTTTTGTATATCCTGTTATATTAAAAAACCGCCTCCTTTTATTTTTTCACCGTACAAATCCTCCAAATAATATAATTTTAAAATCGTCATATGAGGAAGTCCTCGAATATTGTGACTTGAAAACCTCTGATAGACCACCCTGATTTATAGCCTGTCCTAAACCATACCGCCTCTCTATGGTAAAACTCGTACATAATCACTAGCACTACACCTTGATATATAATCCGTAATTTTCCTGGTCTTCGTTGTGGCTGTAAGGCAAGCATCGCAGGCTCTTTAATTTTCGTACAATTTCTAGAGGGGTAAGATTTATAGTCTGTGGAACGATCTATTATAAGAATGAGCAAGGTCTTGTAATATTACTTTAATAAATCATAAAAGTATTCATACGAGGCGTGGAAAGTATCCGAGTGCATTTCTCTTGATAGTTACGCTGTTACTCTTCAACTGCGCTGCTTATTATCAACTACAGAATGTTTAGTAATAGGCTCCATGTCATGCTCACTTTAACTAATTCTGAAAATCCTCGACACTAGTAAAATCAGTCCCTATGCGTCCGTCCACAGCATTTACTTGGCCATCGCCTGTCACCCTCTCTATAATTCACTACTTCAGGCGTTTCAATACTCAGGAACCTGGATTTTTATAATCTTATTAAAGTTTCATAACCATAAAAATATCTAGAATACACATTCAATGGTAAAAAAGTATGGATTGAATGCCCCTCGTGTACTCAGAACAGTTATATTATACCAATTTACGGATAAAATCCAATTGTCACATACCCTATCTCAGAGACAGCGGGTATTGATTTTCCGGTGTAGCGAGAAATTTTTTCTAGCGAAAACAGTAATGAGTGTATTATGTAGTAGAGTTGAAGTAAGCCTTCCGTCACCTCGATAAAAGTGTGGATGTCCGTCTCGTGACTCAAGGCCGAAACCGTCGTATATGTCAGAGACAACCTTGTGCGTAAAACCCTAAGCATAGCTACCGCATGCAGTCGAGAAAAGAATAGATCAACCACCCTTCCATTACCCTTCCAGGAGGCTACTTGACATGAAGATGAAGATACCTTAATCAGAAATTATTTATGTATCTATCCATAGCGATTCCATGTATATAATGAGGAGAATAACACATAAAGTAGTAGAGAAGAGAAAAAGAGAGATTTTGTTGTCTCAATATTGTGAAATTTAATAAGATGATCGATTATAATTAGATGCGAAAGAATGTATTAAACAGAGTGGCCAATAAACGTCACGATGATTTGCTCAACATTCTTTCCAGCAAAGAATTAAACATTGTAATTATGGTGGTGAGAGAGATAGAGATGTATATAATAGAGAGAAGAGAGAATAGAGAGAAAGTAAGTAAGAGAATGATAGAATAGTAGAATAAGAAAAGATATTAAGGAGATAATGTAGAGATAGAGATAGATATTAAGTTATATAGAATGAACTGTAATGAAAGAATAACCAGCAGAGCGGTAACGAGAACGTTTAGCATGTTAAGACGAGCGTGACGGGGTGGTGGCCGATAGGCTGCCTGGAAACCACCGTGAAGGGGCTGAAGTGTAGAATTATTTTCGGGCACTGAAGACTAGAACGTCGGGGATTGGCTGAGAAGAGCAGTCCATAAGGCGCGAATCCGGCGGGTGCAGATGAAAGAGCGGAAATGATGTGAGTGCGGAAAAGCGCGCGGATGGGGCCAACCGTTGACAGCCCCCGTCCTAATGCGCGAGAATGAGAGCAGCGATAAAGTCCACCAAGTGTGACCCTGTTAGAATACTATGCGCTAGCATCAAGTAAGATGACCTGAAACCATGGCAAGGATGGCGGGGAAAAATATTGGAGAGAAGATTGAGCCTCGGTAGGGGCACTGAGACCGGTGGGCGACGCGCCGCGAGAGTATGTCGGTAAGTGGTGCAAGCTGCAGCTCAGGTGACGTGCGCGCCAAAGGGTCCGTCGACGCAGACTAGTTAGTAGTACCCGTGAGAGGTAAAGACCTGTGAGCTAAGAACGGCATGTCAGGTCATTGGGAATAAGACACCGCGCAGAGAGGTGAAGTCTGAATGTTAATACATCCTATAAACCCGTTGCGCGTAAGGTTATGCGCGCAACTTGTTAGGGCGGCAAGCTTGAGTAAGTGGCTGATATGATAAGGGGCACCAGTCAAAGGTGTGGAAGTCGCTAGTAGAGAAAGAGTAGGTTAGTGAGGGGGTTGTGAGGGAAATTCCATTGAGACGACGTCTGAAAGGCGGGGAGTTGTGGAGACGAAGGTTGTTTCGCTGGCAACGTAATTTAATTGCTAGACAAATTGTTCAGGGTCAGACGCTTGGTGAACTGCACTGATCAGCACCCGCGGTCATATAGTAAAAGCACTGGGAACATGATAGGAGCAAATATGAGAAATAAGTAGAGGTGAGAAGCACACACTCCTCAGTGTCGTAACACCTGACTAGTGGCAGTAGCGTGGAGGCGGAGAGGTGGAAGGGGCTTTAGGCGACGCAGCGGTGACCGTGCTTGAGTCCGGGTGTTAAAGGAACATCCCCATGAGAAATCAAGCAGAGGGCACAACACACGAGACGAAATGGTCTGTCAGCAAGTCACTAGTACTGGACGCTGTGCACGTGCAGCGGGTAAAGCGGGAGAAGATATAATACGACCAACATAAACGTATCTAGGTCATGGGGTGTAACACATGCTAATCGCAGCGTAAAATGGGCCCGATCATAGGACGTCGAGCGGCTGCCGACGAGGAAAGCGCCTACACAGCAAGTACCGGAGGGAGCCGAAGAACATCATTGTATAGACGGGCTAAAAGATAACGCAGGTGTGGGCTAACGGAAAATACAAGCTGCGTACCGCGAGACGGTACCGTGCAGTCATATGCGCTGCGGGGGTGCAAATACAGTAGCAGAGACGGGTGTTTAAAAAGACAGGCCGGCATCTCGGCGGCGGGATGGAAAAAGGGCGATGGTATAAGAAAAAGAACAGAGTATATGAGTATGGAAAGGAATGGGGAAGACACGGAAATACGGCGCAGAAGAGCGTCGGTGACGGGCGCATGCCAAAACTGAGAACGAGAACCGGGTACATCCAAGGAGGTATGAAGTCGTACGATCATAGGATATGCATAACATCGCGCGAAGATCACTGAGCACCAACATGAGTGCACAGGTTGGAGGCGTGCAAAAAGTCCAAACCATCGAATAGTGAATAGCAGTAAGGGGACCGCAGCGGGGGGACCCGCCAACCAGACAGTAGCATGGGAAGAACAGAAGGAACCCACATGCCATACTCCCGGATGCTTGGGGATGGCACAAGGCAACGGGGCGAAGGAGGTGGCAGAAGGAGATTGAGATAAAGATAAAATGAATAGAGGAGATATAGATAGATAGATAGGAATATAGAGAGATAAGAGATATATGAGAGAGAGGAACGGTGACTTGCAGAAGAATTGAAACCGAACTGCAGGTAAAACCGTGACTACATGAAGAAAAGGGAAGAACAACAAACTACAGAGTGGTGAACATAAATAATTGGTCACAAAGGGTAAGATGAAGAGGTTACCAGAAATAGCAGGGTGTATCAATGATAGCTGAAAAATAGGACAAGGAATAACACTGAGAGACAGGTCCGCCGGAACTGCACGGAGACCAATATGAAAGGAAGACCTGCAAAACGGGACAAAAGATGTCATCAGGGATATGCGTATGAGTCCTGCATATTGATACTAATGGAGTCTATCACAGCACCAGATAAGCACAGAGGTGAAAGAAGCGGCCCTGTGCTGCCAACAACATAGTGCCGGGCCGTCGGCTAGCCAGGAATACATGGCACGCCGGATGAATGCATATGAATGGCGGAGGGCACATCCAAGGGTGCTAGTAAACGGGTAAGAACAGAGTCATGAATCAGCACCAGCAAGCTTAGTATAGGAATGGAGTATACTGGCCGTATTACTCTATGTTTTTTATAACATATTCATTAGAATTGATATAATCATCGACAATATAATAAATCACATCAATCGGTCAAGCGTTTAGCCCGCGCTACAGTGCTCACATCGCGTGACAACCTCACTCTCATCTCACTCATATCCATACAGAGCTAGATCACACAAGTACGGCAAATACGCGAAGCCCGGACTCTCGCGCCTCCCAGAGTCAAGCCCAGTATACCGTAGTTACAGGAAAAGGGAAGAAGGCCGCTCCGGGCGCGGCGTTAAGTGACTAGTGGGCAAAGATTAGAAAACTCACGTATAAAGAATAATATATCCATAATCCATGAGTGCTAGTAGACATTAGACACAGTAATCATGGCGGATAGCTAGGCTTCAAGTGAAAAACGGTCACGTAGGGATATAAACTAATGAAATGATACACACACTCGAGGTGAGATAAAATACTCAGGCTCATGGCCTACTGGTAAGTGATAAAAGTTGGCAACTCCACAGCCGTAAAGGGTCATGATAACTTCACCTACTGGAGTATACGTAGCACAATTATATAATAATATAAAGACGGTACAGATTATAGCTAACGTGAAAGAAAACAACCCGAAAAGAAAATATGAGCATAGACCTAATCAACTGTAATAAGCACTAACGAACGATAAACCTAAATAACAAGAGTATAAATAGCCACCCAATTCACAATTATGATAGTGGAGTAACAAGGTTATACACCCTGCCAACGCAAGGAAACATATAGAAGGGGTCGCAACCAATCTAACAGATAGAGAAATAATGTAAGGAGTAGATGATGATCACCCTGGCCAACCACAAGGAATACTCAATCAGGATGTACGATTATGTAACGATGGTTGAGTGAAAAAAGTGGAGGCAACAACGATAAGTAAATGATAGACTAAAGTGAAACAATGGGAGAACTTAGAAAATAAGAAAAGAAGAATAAGGGAAGAATAGAATAGGAAGGAATGATCTTAAGTGAACTGCATGAATGAATTAGTAATAATGTTAAACGGGGGCCGAAAGGAAAAACCATCTCAAGGTGCAATAAACAATAAATATGATATAACATAAAATGTGAATAGTCGGTGAGTAATGTTAGACAGAAAGCAAAGCCACTTCCGGCAAGCAGTATACGCTTCGTCCACTTTATACCTGTACGGGACGAGGGATCAGTATAAATCCGGGCCTCAGATAGGTGCAACCTAAAATCTCACTCTAGTATATCATCACAACCAGCTAGATTCACACGGACTATATACAACTCTGACCGGCTGAGTAGACGTGGAACTGATGTGTTATCAGAAGGAATAAAAGCCAGAAAGCCAAGATACGGAGGTCTCACTCCCGCTCCGTTTGCCCATGAGCTACCTGCCACTATGGGACCGTGTCACGCACTCGAAGTGGGCAAAAGAAATGGGTGAAAAGGACTGGAAAGTCTGGTAGTCCAAGAATGATGGTAGGATTAAGTCTCGGAAAGTGTTAAGGAGGGTTGCATGTGTCTCAGGGACGGGAATGAAGACGCTGGAGTGGAGAGGGGGCATGAGTCCTGTCACTGCGCACTGGGGCAGGATCGCGAGAATCACAAGCGCAGGAGGGGGGCAATCGAGGGACTATTAGAGCGCACAAAGCAGTGTCTCGGCAAGGGAAAAATGGGCGGAAGATTATAGAAGATAAATAACTGTGCACAGGAGACAGTGTTATGGTAGAAGAGATCAGATGCGCCGCATACATCGTCCCATAAGTGCGCTCGCGGCCCCTCGAGGAGGTGCTACATGGTTGTGTAACCAGGCCTAATGGCAAAAAGAAAGAAGAAAGAAACAAGAAGGTAACAGAAAAAAAAAACAAGCCAAAAAGAGGAAAAACATTGCACACATAGAATAAAAAATCCAGAAGAATATCCTAACATAGAACTAAATAATGAAAATTTTATAAAGTAAAAACAGGTTCTTCTCTTATGATAAGATATATAGAAAAAGAAAAAAAAAGAAGGTGAAAAAGAAGAAAATAAGATAATAAGATAATAATTATAATATTATTAATTATAGAATAGTTTTAAATACTACTCACTTTCTGTCTAATCTCATGGGAAAAATACCACAATGAGACAAAATGGTTAGTGCGTGCTTTGGCGGATGGATCTACTCTCGGCTCCTCCTCCTATCGATACATACCTTCGGCTGTCTTGCCTTGAATCACAGTGTTGGACATAAGGACGAAACCTACCGCTTCGATCTTGCGCTGCTTTGGTGGTCTCCTGCTCTCCTCTGATAATGAGAAAATGATGGTTGGACACCGTGGTGCCGTTGGGCGTGGAATCTTCAAATCGATTAGAAAATTTTAGATGGCTGTAAATGCTACGTATTTCAAATAGAGAATTTTTATCAATTAATAGATAAGACATAGTCTGAATGTGGATTTTATTTCTTGTTATTTAAAGTAATATTTAAACTTCGACAAGGCCACAGGTAGCATGCACCGTTGACAAACAGCTTAAATCCTCTAATAACCAGCACAGTAAACAGAGATACGAGTTAATAAAATTAAAGGAATAATAGAAAGTGGAGTCATTCAAGGATATGACATCTTTACTAGGTCGTAGATTACATATACGTGTCCGCTTGCCTGACTAATAATAATAAAATTAATAAAAAAAATAAAAAAAATAGTCCATTATATATTAAAAAAAATAGATAAAATTAAATAATAATAAATAATGAGATAATAATAAATAAAAACTAAAATAAAAAATAAATGAATAAGAAATAATAATAAAAATGAGGAAACAGTAAAGGTAAAAAAGTATAATAATAATAATAATAATAATAATAATAATTAATAAAATAAATATAATAATAATATGAAATACTGATAAAATAATTAATAATAATTCAATAATACACAATAATAAATAATATAAAAAATACTAATAATATTTATCAAATATAACTTGTCATCATTGGTTTGAAGAAATAAAGTGGAAAGGATCAAATTTATATCAAATAACATTGTTATTATTATAATGATATCACTAGGAACTTATCTATTCACTGATCACCTCTCATTGAACTGTAAGATTACATTTTATTATATATTATTTATTTATATTATTTATCAATTATTATTATTATTAGTTATTATTATTAATATTATTTTATTTTATCTTATATAATTAATTTTTTTTTTTCATTTTTTTTTTTTATAAGTTATTATTATGATGATTATTAATTTATTTATTATAATTATTACTATACTTTTGTTTTAGATTTACTTTTGTGATAAATCAAACATACAAATAGTAGTCTACAGTATACTCAATGATAATATTATCCTATAATAGTATCCATTGCTATCTACAAGATTCATACATGTATTATTAATTTTAATTATATCTATTCATGTGAGTTTTGTGACCCCAAGTCTCAGGTAGGCTGAAGGCTAATAGACTAAAGATAAGACCTAAGATCTCACAAATTTTAATCCATACCATATTTATTCCTTGACTTTACATAAAAAATCTTCAGGTCGCATGTCCTCTCATAATAGTTACCACTTTCTACTCGTATATAGTTTGAATATAGCAGCCAAATGATAATAGTGCTAAGTGGAGGGAATACAATTTTGACCTTATATAGTAACTAGATATTTACTCTCGGATGAGGCGTCCTTATATGTGTGCGACCAGAAGTAGATCGAAAATATCAAGTTACTCGTAACTACATATAATTTACAAAACGAGCATTGCAAAAATAATAATTGACTCTATATATTCTACTGCTATATAGTGAACCTGAATGCTCATAAAGATACTCGAAGTTATTTAATTTATGAATGAATTTTGTGAGGTAACGTAAAAAAAGTTTTTGTTGTTTTATAGTAAAATTTAATTTAGAAAATTTATTATTTATTTATAAATGTGTTGTAAAGTTTTATATATTAAATGTTATATTTAATTTTTAATATGGAAGTACGCTTTTAGAATTTAATCTACATTATAAAATATTTTTTTATCATTACACGAAAGTCTTAATTTCTGTGAATTTACGAATACGTGATATACCACGTTATATCTCGATCAAATCGTAAGTTTATAAGATTTTTATATCTTCACGATAGTGTGACAAGAGATAGATTAAAAACTCTCATAGTATCATAGATATCTCAGTGAAGATTATTAGACAAGTGAAATAAGCACAATAGAGAGTGATATATATAGGATAAACAGAACAGAGAGATTATAAAATATAATCACTCTATCAACCACTATCTCAATCAACTTCACTGATATCGTACGAATATAC
>JABUQX010086013.1:0-31782 GCA_015478945.1 Trachelipus rathkii | reverse complement strand
ATTGCAACGTATTGTAGATCGAAAAAATACGACGTCCCCATTACTCCCTCTGAACTCCTTACGAAAGTATTATTCCCTCTGAACTCTTGACGAAAGTGGAAGACATACACCTCCTCAGTAGTCCGAGCGCCATCTACAATAAAATGCGCAGTATCCGTTTAGGTCATTTTTCTTTGTTTAGGTATTATTTATGTTATGAGATGGAGCGGTCGGTACGCATTGTGACTGTTCGTAGCAGTCTTAATGCGTGCTATATATGTACTATATACTCCTGGAGTTCCATTGCTCTTCTACTTCCGATGCCCGGATCTCCCAAAATATTCTTAATTACACGCTTGTCGATCACCTTATTGCACTTTCTCTTTTTCTCCGTTCTACCTGCTTAACTATCAGTTATGTTGCTTGTTTTCTCTGACATTCATGTATTTAATGCGGCCCGAGGAGGTGTCTCTCACCAACGTCAAATTTTCGTGCGAACGACATCAGCACGCATTTTGCCCTCAAACCGTCTCACCATCCTCGGCCACTCCAACACGCCAGAATCAAATAAGTTCTTGCGTATAAGACCCATGGATTGTCTCAGGTCAATCTCCGTCTAACTCTCCTGTTTACAACCTCTTACTTGACTGTGTCCAAATATGCCTATCATAAGACTGAAGCATCACGTATCGGCGACAGGAGCACAGGGCTCGCGTGCTTGATAGCTTCCAGTCTTCTTCACGCGGCTTGTGGAGAGATCGTGGTTTTTCCTTTTTTATTCGTGATTCACGCTGATCACACTTTCCGCGGTAAATGTTATAATCTTGTTAATAAAAAGCTTTAGGCAGCTACTTAAATCAGGTTCTAACACTGGAGCACAGAATGCTGCCCGGATCTATCTCTGGCAAACGACTCTGTAACAGACCTTTATTAATCAGACCTCCTGTTCTGCGATTAATAATCAAGCGTCATCTAACTGTCACAAATGCGCACATATCTATGTTCATCCAATGATAACCTAAGAGCTATAATTATAGATATTTCGTATTATATATTTATATATATATGATATATATATATGATATATATATTATAATATATAAATATTATTCATAATTTTTAACTGCCTAATATATTATATTGCATTATATCAATCTATGTTATATTCATTATATATTCAATTAAAATCCTACTCTCTATATTACTCTCATAATGAATAATTACATCGTACATTAAATTAGCTTTATTCTTACTACCATGGGTAGTACAAGTGTATAGTATATAAGTAGAATCAATAATGCCTATTCTTGTACATCTTATGAAGGCGATGTTAATGGTAATATACACTTATCCTTTGTATATTATTGTATATATTTCATACTAACTATTAATAGGTAGTAAGATCTATTTATTTCTCACTTAGTATATCATAATTCATCAATATTAAAGCGACAACATTATAAATCTGTAAGTTGATAGTAATGTCTGCTCATAAACCTAATGGATACTCTATAATCACTTCACATTTGAGAATATACATGTAATATAATAACTGTATATATATATATATGTCGATATATTATCATTAATTTATATGTATTATAAATATATGATGAACTAACTGACTTATAATTATATACAAGCGTAAGGAATATAATTTTAATATTTAATACCTCTTCTTAGTATCTTTCTTAATTTATTATTATAAATCTTTTGAACATTATATAATAATACTTATAAATTACGCTAACTAAATAAAAGTTACAAACAAATTGACCATTAAATAAACACAAAGTTTATTTACCTTATTTTCAATATTATATATATTAAATTAATATATTATTAATTTATATTATACTATAAATAATCTGTACATACATCCTTACTTATAGCGATATATATTTACCCCGCCCTATACCGTGTTTTAAATTGGGAACTATTATATGACCTTTATTACTCTTTATCTATATAACCAACCTATTATTATATATATAATATATAATATTCTTTAGCTGCAGCCGTTCCCTAGAAAGCGCCAATCAAGTTATTCACAACAGAACCTAGCAACAGCTTACGAGGGAAAAAGGAATACATCTGGGCGGGAATGCTGGGCCAATTTTTGTGGCCTGAAAATGTGAAAAAAAAAAAAAAAAAAATAATAAAAAATTATATTCAAAATAACCTACAATACTACAGCGGACAAGGGAATACAATTTGTGGAATCCACTCGTAAAATTTTGGATAGGGAAAATGTATAAACAAAATTAAACAGATAAAAAATTATTGCGTTTCACAAATTATTCCGTATCGATTAGAGGTATTTAGAGACCTTTTAGTGGTTACTCGTTAAAATAATAGACGTTTCTAGGTTTAAATTTGCTTTCTTTTTTTTAGACGTAAAGAATACCCCTCAAGGGTATACCGATCCGACCGTGGCGGAGTCCAGGGTTCTCGCCTTGGGGAACTAACGGGAGTGGCGAACTAAATTCCCCCCCGGGAGGAGTCCCGAACCCGTCTTGGGTATTTGGGTGTCGCGGGGTTCTCGTGCCCCCTATATCGTATGGAGAACGTCCCGACCGCAGGATGTGTTACCTCGTAGGGGCGAGCTGCAGAAAAAGTTGCCGTTGGCAATACGCTTTTCCAAATCAATATATTATATAAGTGCTTATACTATGTCCCAACACAGACGGCTCCAAAAAAAAATAGTCTAAATCATTTGATGTTCTAATTTCTCTTTTTTTCTGTTTTTTTTTTTTTACATTTTGCCTAATCCAAAATTTTACATAGACCCATAAAATGGTATTTCTTTCATGTAGTCTTTGTGCTAGTTTTCGAGAGAAGTGCATTTCTTATTTTTTTTTCTTTCTTTTTTTTTTTTTGTTTTTATTTTTTTTTTAACAGTTTCCTGGTAAAAGTTTGTGCCAGGATTTAGCAATGTAGAGTTCTTTTTCTGTTCCGCGGTGTAGCTGTGGTCAGTTATTATGGAATTATAGATGTTGGGCTCCTTGCTAGAGGCGGCCATAATATAATATAGTATGAATATTAGGTGTATATCAGATATTAACGCAATTATTATAATTAACTATCCACTATTAGTAATCAAGTATAATATCCGAGTAGAAGTCTTTTTATATTACCGGCTTATATAATCCTATTTCATTTGTCTCTATAAGCCTAACGTCCTCCATATATATACTAGAAATTATATTATCATCGTCGTTCTTGTATATATAGAGATATCTTATAACTTCCACATAAGTCGGCAGCATATTATATTTAAAGGTTTCAGGCGCACGAAACAATTGCACTCGATAATTTCGGGGGGGGCTGCAGCCCCCTCAGCGCCCCCTGGCTACGCCCCTGCGTGGAGATCACCCCCAAAGAGATGCATGAAGTACCCATGCTAGGGGTACCCCGAAGGGCGGGTGTATGCGAAAGGGGCACAGGCGCGAAGGACAGGCTCGTAAGACTACGTGGAGATCACCCCCAGAGAGATGCATGAAGAACAAAATTTAACCATTGTTTTTTTACTACTACTACTACTACTACTACTCTACTACTACTCTACTACTACTACAAAAAAATCAATAATACCATAATCATAATAATAATAATATATCAATAATACTAATAAACTTAATAATAATATAATAATAATAAAATAAATAATACATAATAATAATAATAACATAATAACGCCAATCGAACACACTGTTCGGTTGGACCGAACTCTCGTTAGGTCTAAATCGAACGTTCGGAAGCTGCAACAACGGCGTAAGCGACATATTTTGCGTTCGGTGACTTCGCGGGTCTCGTGGGGGAGGACTACCCCCTATAATGACAACTAGAGCACTTTAAACTCGCACTGCTAATTCAGTTTGATATACCAATAGAACATATACAAAGTTTCAGTAACGATAGCTCTAATAGCTTTTTGAAGAATCGGTGTCAGATGCTCGGCTGTCCTATAATCACTACTCTCTGTTATTTCCTAAATTCCTAACTTCCAACTTTTTCAAAATTCAATTACAAAGCACAAATTACCTTATTAGAAGCAACTTTAGCTCCGGATACTTTCTAGTTCTACGGCAGGGCGGAGGATGGGGAAAGGATGTGCTGTGTATGTTCGCATGGGGTCTTCGTCCTCTCACCCCTGGTAAACTCTTGCAAACGAGCTAATAAGTTGCATATTTAAGCGACCCAAGAATTTAGAAATTTTTCAAGGTTATAATTAAAAATAAAATAATAATGAATAATTAATAATCCAATAATGAATATAATATATAATAATAATAATAATAATAATTATTATTATTATCTATTATTATTATTATTAGTTATTATTATTATTAATTATTATTATATCTATTAATTATATTTTATTTCACTTATTACTTCAAATATTTTTTTATTATCTATATTTGTTATTATTATTATTATTATTATTATATTATTATTTGATTAGTAGTGGTAGTAGCTAGTAGTAGTAGTAGTAGTAGTAGTAGTATAGTCAGTTAGTAAAAAAACAATGGTTAAATTTTGTTTTTATGCACAAACCGCAACCGCAACACCGTCGGTTTCGTTGAAAAATTAAGAACCTGCAAAAAAGACCGGCAAACCGTGGGTTGTTGAAAATGTAGGAACGCCGCGCAAAGTAACGCGTGCAGACCGTATTCAGCTGCCTCATCACTGAATATATATAGAGTTATAAATAGTTAGTATATTATATATATTGAATATAGGTATAATATATAATATATAACTATATATATATGATATATATAGTATATATATAGTATATATATACTCATATAATATAATTTAAAATCTATAGTATATAATATTATATTATATATAGTCATAGTTATGATAGTGTAAGGTATATATAAAGCATATAACTTATACTAATACTAACTAAAGATATAAATATATATATATGAGGGGTGACACGAGTGCGTGCGTTTAATTATTATAAACTACGTACAGCTAACGGAGAAGGAAATACATTGCGCTGGAATCCTGGCAAAATTTTACAGAGGACACTGTAAAAAAAAAAAAAAAAAAAAAAACATATCTCGAAACTAAAAAGCTACAGCAAAATGAAATACATTTTTGGAATCCTTGTAAAATTTTGGTTCGGAAAATTGTAAAAAAAAAAAAAAAAAAAATAAACATAAAAACTTGGCTATTTTTTTTTTGGGGGGAGGGTGCTGGGAACATAGTATATAATATATATTATATTTGTAAAGGTATTACACTAAGGGCGTCCAATTCACGGGGGCTCGAGCCCGACGGGGAACACAGGTGGAGACGTTTTCCATAAGCAAAACGGGCTGGTCGGTGGAACCTCCCGCGCCATAGGAAATCCATGGGAGCGGGGGGTTTTCGCGGTGTGACCCTCCCGGAGGGAGGAAATAGTCCTACCCCTGTTGTTCCCAAGGAAGGCCGAGAGACCCCGACTCCTGCCAATCGTGGGTATACCTTGGAGGGTATTGCTTTAGTTAAGAAAAAAGCGCAAGACATTTAATAGTAAAGTCTTATTTTATTGTTCAACCAAGTAAACACAATAAAATAGGTCTCTAAAGTTATATTGCCCACATCTAAATATTACAATACATTTAATTCACAAATTAATTTTTGTTTTATTTTTTTATTTTTTCTATTCTACATTTCCTAATCTCTCCTTAAATTCGAGGAATATCCAAAATATGTAATTCCTTTTGAGCTGTTAGCTATTATGTATTTTTTGAGATTATTTTTTTTTTTTTTTTTTACATTTCCCGCATTAAAATGGGACCAGCCATTCCAGCAATGTATTCCTTTTCCTGTGTAGCATGTTGTGTTCTTTGAGATTATGTATTGTCGCGCCTCTTCTAGAGCGCTGAACCAAGTACTGAAGCATAATAATAAAGAATTCTCAGTACAATAGTACTATACTATATTAATTCGTTATATTATACATAGTTTATTATATATTGATTATATTGTATATATATATATTATCATACTAATTATATATATAGGTAAACGTAGATATCATACAATGGGCGCAGTTTTGGGGGCGTTTGGAGGGGGCACGGGTAGGGGCCTAATTGAGCCCCGCTGGTTTTGAATTTCTCATGAGAAAAAATTTACGACAATTAATGTTTGTGTTAAGATCCCATGGGCTACAACGATATGATACTTATATTATATATGTATATTTATATATCGTACATACGTATTATTTACTTGGTATATAGTAGCCTATATATTTATATATATATATCAACCTATCATTAGTATATATACATATTATACGATTAGTATAGTATATATATTGTCACATATAATATATTAGTATATGAAAAGCCTGATTTTTTTTATCTTGAGACTATTAGTTGTGGGGGAAATGTAGGCGATGGGCCATGCACTACCCTGGGTCCAGACTTGTAACGCCGCTCAGATGTATACCGTCCATCCATGCATTCGTGTTGCCTGCAGCATCAGAGAATCGTAACACGTGTGCAAAGAATTTCTGAATTGTGATGTATTTTTGTTTCTAACTGCAAGGCCTTAGTCTTTAGGATCAGAATAGCTGTTTTTTATTCTGCTCTACAGTCTTAATAGGAAATATTCGATGAGATATTGGGCAGGACTGTTGGGAAATAAAATTTGCAAATTATCTTAGAAGCGAGGTAACCGCTTGTGTGCTTGAGAAGCCGCAAAGAAGTTAGATGGAGGTGGTTGAAGAAATATGATATATTGTGGATTATTATCTGTGACAGAAGTAATACTGGAAAATAGGAGTCAGACCTTATAATAAACAGGACTATGGGTGATAACAGGTTTGTGAGTCACTCTTGTGTAGTTGAGGACAAAGTACGTAGACCTCATGGTGCTGGGTGTCTAGGGTAAGAGCATTGAGGGTGGATATGATGTGCAGGTATTGAGAGCCAATCTCGGTTTATTCCGATATCTAAATTAGTAAGTGTTGACTGATTGGGACATGCTAGTGTCCAAGAGGAAAGAGGTCCTGGATGTTGAGATACATTACTTGGAGATCAATATTAAGATTAGAAGTTTGAACTTATAACGAAAGACCGCTACAAACGCACTATTATGTCGAACAATCTTATTAGTAAGATGCTAAGAGGAAAAATCTGCCTAGTTGCCTATTATGATATAAAGCCTGGAATTACTACACATTTGCAGAACGGTAATCGAAAATTAGGAAAAGGATATTTTTAGATTGTGTCGGCTCCTTATTTCAATATTCTATCTATACACAGACTAATTGGCCCTTTAATTGGGCATAAACATTAGAAAAGTATAAATGCCAACGCTCGCATTCATGTGATATTAACTCCATCGCAATTCTATAAATGGCACTATATCGATGCCACAGTAGCCAGCAACACTAATATCTCATTATGACAATTGTGGTAAGCAGCAGAGGATATGTTGTCAAAGAACAATAATATACAGGGCTAATTAAGCGTTGTAGTGATAAACTTGAGCGACAGTGCGCATGAGTTGCTGAGCTCATTATTTATTTAAAAAAAGTAGGCAAAAAAGTGGCACCTATTATTTAAAGCTTAATCAACCAAAGCAAATTTGAAAGAACAGATAGCTGAATTAAATACTTTTAAATACTGCAAATATATACCAGTAATAGTAAGTAGCGCAGAGGGGTGGAGATGTTGTTCTGTGAAATTTGAAATAAGCGGAGTAAAAGCTAATACACATCACATATGATTCTATGATTCAGAATGAATGCTCATATTTATTTCTGTGAAAGAGTGATGATATGTATAGCAAATTGTTGTACATATGAAGTGAAAGACAATTTGTAATACTATTTCATCTGCTTTAGCAACGAGGCAGCAGACATATATGAAGGTAGAACAGGAACAAGCTTAGCAGTTTTGTTTGCGCATCTCGTCTGAAAAGGACTCGTCAATTTAAAGTGAAGAATTTTCTAGGCTTTTACTCCTCTTAAGTAAACTGAGCCTGAAGATATGCCAGAGCTATCAATTGTCTAGACACGAGATATTAGCCAATTTGAAATATGAGTAAAGGCTTGGTTGGATCTTGGTTGATTGGGGTGGCCTCACATGTGGCAAAGAAGACATGGAGGTGTCAGAAGTTGTAATAGAGATCATGTCCTAAAGCCGATAATTGTGATGGTTTATTCCATGTGTTGTTTCTCCTATACCGATTTTCAATTTAAATGAATTATGAACTACAGATAGTTCATGTGTTTCCAGAATTTCGACAGAACTCACTATTTGGATAAGTAAACAACATTGTATATAAATTTTGCCGGTGAAAAATGTGCTCGCGGAAATTTGGTGGCTCACATATACTATTGTTAGTGGCGAAACACGATGTTGCCCAAGTACAAATCAAACTAGATATTTAAGAAAACTACTTTTAGCACAAATAAAAGTTTTCATAAAAAATTCGTCATCTATCCAGATTAACGCAAGCCACACGAAATTGCAAGCATGCCTCAGCTTTACCATACCACGCAGCAGGAAGTCTTGCATATTGTCGCATCAGTTTGTTATATAAGATCATTGACGAAATAATAATGGCTTCTTTTTCATCATTTTTTTGGAGCCTATACGCGGAAATATTCATGTAAGCAACTCCACAAGTAATAAATTTGAATGAGGTGTCATACGGTCACATTTAATAGGAGGAACTTTTAAGTATTGTTAACAATTGATGGAAATGAAAATAAGATAAGGCAAACTAGAGTAAAAAAGAGCCTTTAAAAAGCAAAGTTAACGTCAGGTGAGTTTTCTTTCATGTTGTTTACCACATCACGAAAGGAAACGCAAGGAATTCCAGTCTCAGGACAGCAAAAAGTTCTGCTGAGATTGCGTTCAGAGTTCCGGAATTAGGTACTTTATCTTGAATTCTCGGCTGTCTAGTTTTCCATCTGCTGAGTTTCAAGATTTGCGGAACACAATATACATCGACCTTTCTGTGGGCGATTTTGCACTCCAGTCTAGAACAGAGAAAATTAACCGAAAATCGAATATTTAAAAAAGAGTTGAACTCATATAACCTGAATATATAATAGTTGACAGACGGCTAATTTGGTGAGCGGAATCTTTGCTGTTTATAGTTTCTGGGGAATGATCAGAATAGGGCGTGAACAAAGTAGATGAGAAACAATGAGATACTGCGAGGCATTATGGCGCACAAAAGTCCATTGTAGGCATTTTTTTCCATACAGTTCCACAACCTATCAATCAGTAAACTTTCCGACACTTCCATCAAGCTACTTGTGAAATTGAAGGAGGTCGTTAGTACCTTACGACATGTTAAAAGACGCTGCGCCATAAGTGTCGTCTATTTTCCAACGAAGAGATTAAGATGGGCTATGTTAACTTAGGCATTCGCTGTGGGGGATAACGTTTATCACGGCAAATAAGACATCTACTGACTAGGAAAGATATTGATACTGATTTGATAGAGAAAGGAAAAAGAAGAAATATTTAAATTCTTATTTTCTGAATTGGCTTAAGACCCCGGGTCTGAAAGGAAACACTCCTCTTTAATAATATAAGTATTCTTATAGTTAGCTATTCGGCGTTCATTTTGAAATAAAACTTTTCGTACATTTGAAATACACTTTAATAATATTGGGGCTGTGTGAATTATCGCTGTTTTATATTACCCAAAACCTTTAAAAATTATTATATCTATTATTAATGTTTAAATATATTAATATATTGTATTTATATATATTATATATATATTATATATTATATATATATATACCTATATAATTATAGTTGATTATATATATTATGTAGATATTTATATATCTAATATGATAAATATATAATAAATAGTTGTGAAGCGTTAAAAGTTGCGTAAGTTATCGGATATCATTGTTACCTATATATACTATATATAATAATATATATAGTATATGTATACTACTATAATATATAATATTAGTATAATATTATATCATTCATATATATATCTTATATACAGGTTACATAGTATATATATTATTAATATATTATTAGTATATTATTAGTATTATTTTATTTTACTTTCTTTTATTATATAATATTCGTATCTTTAGGGTTAAAATATTCTTTAGTTATCTAGGAACTTTAGGACTTAAGCCTTCTTCAAAAGGCGCAATGAAAACTTATTTATAAAAACAAACAAATAAATGAATATTTTAATAAATTTAATAATTAAAATGTTACCTTTTCCTTCCCATATCTTTGTTTACTATATACACATATTAATTATAAAGACCTACTTTATATTAAAAGAGAAGATAAACTAATCGTGCTTTACATATTAGCATGTCTCTTTATTATTACAAATGTGGCCTACATAGTACGGATTCTTATGTCTAGATATGTATTGGGCTAGCTTTTCATGATTGAGTTATAGTGGATTTGCTTTATAAAAATAAGTGCATCTATATTAGGCGACATGTGTTATAAGAGCTCTTGACTTCTGTCCTATTAATAAATACACTTTTTTAAAACATCAAGTAAAAAATAATAAAAAATAAGAAATAATAAAAGAATATAGATAGAGAGAATTAAAATTTATCTCTCTCAAAGGGCAATGAAAGATATATAAAAGAATATTATATGAAAGTCAAAGTACAGTCTTCATAAATTCAAGTTATACATGCATTCTTATCTGTATTGGAGAAATGAGGGGACGGTTCTTCAAAACGGGGGGTAAGGAAGGGATTTCAGTATAAAAGGCTGGAGGATAACCAATGAAAACTCTTTTTCAGTTGTTGCCGTATGGAGGGCGAGTAACAGAATTTCTCTGAAGTCTGCTTTTGTTGACTCTATTCTTTTTACCTTCTATAAATTGTTATTAAAATCATTTTTCCGTTTTATTCCTTTTAAATTAAGTAATATAAATATTTTAAAGCGTTCCATAATGTCTTTAGAATTAAATAGAGTGTTAATTTTGGATAATATTGATCAAATTTGTGAAAATATATTAAAGAAAGCAGGTATAGAAGTGACTGTCAAACCTACACTTACAAAAGACTGAATTGATAAAAGAACTTGATGTAAGTAGGCCCCTATAAATAATAATATATATGTATAATAATACCTATACTTAATATTAGTATTATGATATATATATATAATATTGAAAAATATCTAATCGTATATATATATATATATATATATACGTATATATATATATATTAATATAAACTATAAATAGATATAGTATATATATATATATATATATCAAAGCCATACGTTAAAATATTACACTGCATTCCGAATTCTCTTCCGGAGGATCTGCTATAAACACACATAAGGTGGAGGCATCAAATATCACCGAACACATCATGTGAATTTTACATAAACTATCACTCAAATAACTTACTCATAAAGTTACTTATAATAATTATTAATTACTATTATTTACTGTTCATTGAGCCACTTAGTTTATACTCATAAGTTACTTAATAATTATTATTATTATTTACTGTTCATACACTTAGTTCTCAATTTCGAAGACAGTTAGAGAGGGAAACACCCCCCCCCCCTATAGATAACAGTCATATCTTTTTGTCAATAAATCCTAATACTAGATAAGCAGATAGATTGGATTGATGCATTCGATAAGTCGACAAATGTCGTTGCACATAAGAAAAATGCATATATTTGCATCGCTATCTATTATTCACTAAGTTTTATTTTTGGTTATATATATATATTATATTATAGTATATTATAGTATTAGTGTATATAGATAGGTACGCATTTAGGACTGGAGTAGGTCATCGTTAGACCTTCATATTATTCAATCAGTTGACTTAAATTAAGGTCCGTTATTCAAAAATAACTCTAAAAAGTATATATATATATATTATTACTTAGATATAAATATAGTACTATAATATATAATACTGTATATTATTATATACTTATATGTATATAAATATATAGTATATATATATATATACGTAGTACAGATATAATATATATAGTATTAATATATATAATTATATAACTATAAGGACCTGTTATGTTTTGACGACCGCCAAATAGTTTTGGCTAGTTTTTTTTTTGTTTTATTTTTCATAATATCTTCGAGTATATGATCCATACCATCAATTTAAGTGGGTGACGGACATGATTCAAGAAACTATTAGGGACCTGTTAACGTTTTACGACTCTTCCAGTTTGATTTTTTTTTTTTAACTACCCCGGGATACCGCAAGGGTAAACGCAAAGAAATTGTCAGGAGTCGGTGAATCTCTCGGCCCTTGATTAAGCCGTGTGAAGCCGATTCGGGTTGGACTATTTCCCCCCCCATACCGGGGAGGGTCCGGAATCTGCCCGCTCTTGTGGTATTTGGTGTCGTCGTCCCTCCGCTAGCCTAATGCACAAGGGTCATGGAGACGTCCCCCCTCTGTCCCCCGTCGGGCTCGAGCCCCATAAATAGTGGTTTATTTATTTTTTTTATTTTTTGTTTTTAGCGCATTTTTGTAAATTCAGCTATATAAGCGCGGATTCACAGATATGTATTTGTAGTGTACGGTAGTCTATATTGGGGAGTGTGAATAGGTTTTGAATTTGTTTTTTTTTTTCTTACAATTTTTGTAATAAGCTTATAATGCGTATTCTACATATGCTAATTGAGTTTTTCTGTAAGTTTCGTCTTTTCGAGATAGTTTCCTTTTTTTTGAAATTTTTGTTAATATACATGATTTTTTAAAAAAATTGATTTAAAATATTTCTAACTTTGAATCATGTCTCGGTCACCACTTAAATTCATTATTATTATTAATCATATCCTAGCAATATGTTAAAAAAAAAAAATCGAAAACATAGACAAACAACAAATAGGGGTACTATACTATATATATATATACCATAGGTTATAAAATATTTAGACATATATATTATTATATTATTAGGGCTATTAAGTAATAGTTTACTTTAATATATATATGAGTAGGTATATGAGTAGCGGATTAACAGTATGTATATTAGGCTAATTCTTATTAATAGGTCCCTTTTTGTTTTTACACAATGGTTCACGTGTTTTGTATTTTTTTTTTTGGTGGTGGAGAGGAGGTATAGTGATAGTCCGATACAACGAATTGTCATGTGTAACGGATCATGATCATAGAAGTTCGAGTATTTTTTAAATAATTTTGGTAAACTCAAAATTCCATAGTAATATTGTTATATCATAATGAGGTTTGATATTTACCCCCTTTCTTATATTGGTAAAAAGATGGTGTAAGCGACAGTACGATTACATTTTTTTTTGAATGAAGATGTATAATAAATTTTTAATTACTGAAAAATTTTAAAAAAAGACAAAATAAACATAAAACAAACATTTTTTTTTTTTTTCAATAAATTAAATAATCTCATAAAGTGTCCGACACTGTTAAGAGAACAACTCAATTACATAGTTCGAAATAAGGATCAAGCTTCTTATTACACAATTATTGCTAAAAATAAAAAAAATAAAAAAAATAAGAACACTTGAAAAGTGAGTGCAAGGGGGATATAGGACGGGGGGACGGTTTCCATACCCCGTAGGGGGGGTCGGAGGAACCCCCGCGACAGCCAAATACGAAAGAGCGGGGTTCCGGAGACCCTTCCCGGGGAGGGAGATAGTCCTAACTCCTGTTCTTTCCCTCAGAAGGACGGAGAGACCCGACTCCTGCATCATTTGCGGTTTACCCTTGGGTATTCTCTTAGTTAAAAAAAAAAATAAAAAAGTAAAGTTAAGACCCGTAAAGCGTAACTGGTCTTATATATTCTTTAATCATGGTCCGTTGCGCACTGAAATTCATTGTGGTATCCATATAGCATCATTGTATCGAAATACTAACAATTAAAAATTCAAATATAACCCCTTTTTAGAACAGAAAAGGTGTATATATAATGTATATATATATATTATATATATATTAGATTAGTATTAATCTTCGTTGTATAGTATATAGTATATAATCATATATAATATATATATATATTAAATATATAGATATGATATATATATAGTACATAATTTACAAATGGGCGTAGGCAGGATTTCAATTTGGGGGGGAGCAAAGGGTGAGTGATATATTATATGAATGTATATTTCTACATATAAAAAAAAATAGTAATCTTGATGTTTGTAAAATCCTCAGACAAGACTTCAAAATATCTTATATAACTTAGGTGTGCAGCTTGCTTCGGCGGGTGGCGCCAAATGCTATCGGACATACTTGAAGTTCTAACTGCGGAGAATACCGTCAGAAGAAGCTCGGCTGTATAAAAACACACTACAGTAGTTGATCAAGCCATAATTTGGAAATACGAAAACATCTAATGGAACTGTCAATAAATACTCTATAATACTTATAATTTGTCTTTAGTAAGTTCATTCTTCTTTCATCATCCCCGAGTCAAATCATCTTCTTTTTCAGTTTTGTTGGACAATAAAACCCACCTAGAAAACGATGGTTTTCGGCAAACGTATAAAGGTTCATTTTTTATGATTTCGCTCAAGATTTAGGGGGGGGGGCAAGTGGCCCCCTGCACCCCTGTCCCCCCCACCTACGCCTGTAATATTGGGTCTGCCGTAAATCGCTATAGGGATATATTGTAAAGTCCAATTTTACATAAACGCTTATTGGGAAGAGGGGCATCATCTAGGGTGGAAATATCTTGATTTCACATATGTAAGGCAGTTACGAATTATATAATAATAACTGTCAATAAAACTCATAATACTTAATAATATAATAATAATTAATAATAACATATATAATAATAATTAAGTAATGAATTCCCTACACAGTTTTATCTCAATATAGACAGTTGTTTTAATAAGTGAAACATATCTTAGGTACTGCCTTGACCTAATTCTATTTTTCTAACCAATTTTTACAGATTTAAACAAAGTGATAGTAAAGGCCTATCTTTGATATTATCATACGAGCAAGTACAGGTTTGCATAATAATTTGTTATATTATTATTATTAATTTATTATTATTTTCTTATTATTATTCATCTTGAAACTGTTTGGAAATCTTCGCAGTCGACTGCAGTAGCGGTTGACCGGTTAATTCCGTGAATGCCGTACGCCTGTTCTCTGTTATTTATTGTATTATTATAATTATTATATTATTGTTATAATTATAGTTATAATATAAATATAGTGCTTTTATAATATTTTTTTATAGGTGAGGTCGTAGGCATTCAAAGCAATTGTAGACCTCCCGCTGGCCCTGGTTATGTTTGTTAAAGGGACTCCGTCAATTTTAAATTTTGATTTTGTGTTTTTTTTTTTACATATCAGCTAGAGTTGGATAAAGAGATACTACTAAACAACTGAATTTTCGAGTTGGGTGAATGAACATGATTTCAAATAGTCTCGAAATATTTTTAAATAATTATTTAAAATCACATTATTTTATCAATAAAATTTTTAAAAAATGAAATATCTCGAAAAGTACGCCACTTACAGAACTAACCAATTCATATTTAAGAAACCACGCCTATATACTTATATATAAAAATTTAAAAAAAAAATAAAAAAAAAAAAAAAAAAAAAAAATTCATAAATGCAATATCTCGAAAAGTAGGAATCCATTACAGAAAAAACCAATTACATATTTGGAATCCGTGTATAAAGCTGTAATAAAAATTCGTAAATAATAATAATAATAAAAAAATAAAAAAAAAAAAAAAAAAAATTAGGGGGGCCCAAGCCGAACGGGGGACAGAGGGGGGACGTTTTCCAACCCCCGTAGGGGGGGGCGGAGAAACCCCCGCGACATCCAAATACAAAAGCGGGGGTTCCGCGAGAAACCCTCCCCCGGAGGGGAAATTAGCTCATAACCCTGCTCGTTCCCCCGAAGCGGAAATCCGACTCGCTGCTAGCTTTAGCGGTTGACCTTGGTTAATTCCTTAGTAAAAAAAAAAAAAAAATATTTAAACTGACGGAAGTCGTAACCGTAACTGGTCTATATTATTTTGGAATCATGGTCCCGCTCTCCCCCTTAAATCGACCTGTTTCTAGGATCATATATATCCTAGAATATATAAAAAAGAAAAAAAAACAAAAAAAAAAATCAAAACTGACGGAGTCGTAAAACATAACAGGTCCCTCCCCCTCCCCCTACCCTTTCATTGGAAATACGTGGAGTGGTATGTTGGGCTATAATATTCCTTTGAGCCTCTGTGCCCAGTGGTCCGTCCCCTACGTGCCTGATTATTTCAGAGAGTACTAGACAGCATCCTTTCACCCTTACAAGTGGAATTCTTACAGGCAAGCTCATGGATTGGCATTCCAACCGTCAGTCATAACATACCACATGCTTCTTCCTTTCATATCTGCTCACGATTAGTTTTTAGTTTTTTCATAGTGGCGACAATATTTAAACGAAACGATAAGTCTTGTAAGTTACAACCCGCAAATTTAGATATCGAAATTATACGTTAAAACATACAAATTTCGACCTTCCTGATATTAGTATGACTTTTCTATTATAGGCTTCTTGACATTTATAACTTCGGTAAAGCCTGATTGGGGAATGATTGCCCGAACCCACTCCTTCCCAAGCCTGCTTGGGAGTTGGCGAAGTTACGGTAATTGTAATAAATGCTAAATGTAACAAATATTCAGGTTCCCAACCAATTCACTGGTCAGGTAATACGGGGCGCTCTCCCCCGTCCCTTAGACAAATGTTCATGTGCCATGCATTTGCGCCATTCAATGTTTGAAGAGTCAAATATCTCCGTACCCTAGAAATTCTTCAATATTTATTACCTACCATTGAACACATGCTATTACATTTGCAAGTAATTATGCATAGCTAATCATTTAATTACATTAATCATTGTAAGTATTTGACAGTAATTACAGTTAAGTCATTTAAAGTATGTTACAGGCTGCCTCTCTGGAGGACGCCCTTCGATTCTTGCATGCAAAATTCGAAGTCTAAAAGATTTAGTTCGGAAGTACAAGATTGACGTCTATGACATGATTACCTAAAAGGATTATAGTATATATATATGATAATAATATAATATTATATATGATATATAATATATATATAGATAATATATATTAATATTATTAGTATATATATAAGATATATATATATATATATATATATATAATATATATAATATATAGATATAATATATGTGTGTGTGTGTTGTTGTGAAAGCTTACCAGAAGCACCCGTCATGATATCTCGTAAAAACTACGAAGCGGTTGCATATATTCAGCAGAGAATTGTAGTCAGCGTATGAAATTGTGTTAGAAAGTGGAAACGGTTTTGATTTTATTTTTTTTGTTTTTTGTTTGAACAATAATACGACCGAAGGTAAACTGCAAGAGAGTCGGGTCGTCTCGGAGGGGACGAGGAGGGCGACTTTCGGTCCCCTCTAAGGGCGCGACCGGTCGGGCTCGGAGCCTGCCTAAAAAAATCCAGTTTTCCATACAAATTCATTACGCGTGATTCCAAATTTGAGTTGATTTCTGTACCTCCTATCTTGGTTTTCCTGATGGTAAAAAAAAAAAAAAATTCCATTAAATTGTGTAAAAAATATTCATACGCTGATTCCAAAGTATGTTATTGTTATGTTTTAAGTACCTATCGTAAGTTTTTCGAAAACTCCTTAAACTCCCAAATTTTTAATGAATCCATAATATATAATATATATATATATATATAAATATATAATATAAATATATTATATATATATATGTATATATATATGAACTTAATATATAATATATATATATGGGCATAATTATAAGTAGAAACTACTATGAACTGTACTGTGACTACCGAGGGACCTAACTTAACCTAACCTAAACCGAACTTAACCTAACCTAACTTAACCTAAATTTAATCAAATTATTATACCAGTTTTGTGATCAGAAACTGTATTTGACGGTTATGTTTTTACGCTAGCCTTGTTGAGGTGGTGGACTAATCCTTACTAGTTACAGTACGTTTCTACAAATATTGCCTATATATATATATATATATATAAAATATATATTAGTATATATAATATATATATAAATAATATTATATATATATATATATATAATATATAATATATATATTATATATTATATATATATTATATATTGTAGCCATTAAAAATGATTCGTGACACTTTGTGGCTTCATCGTTTATCTATAACAAAGCGACTTGGCAAACTTTCTTCTTTGACGGCCCGACAGTTCTTGATAGGTCCATTGTGGCTTTTTTTCTTTACTTTTTTCTTCTAATGCGTCTAAGATATCATATTCTCGTAATTAAACTGTTGTTCTGTGTATTGAAAATTTGGAATCCAAATGTTTCATGCTTCCCTATATTATATATATATATAATATATATATATATATATATATATATATATATTATATATATATATATATAGATATATATATATATATATATATAATTATATATTATATATATTATATACTTATATATATATATATATATATTATATATATATATTATATATATGGTCAAACCTGTAACTTAAAACTTACAATAGCGACAATGAAAAACGCAAAATACATTTTACCAAACAGCGAACATTATAATGTAGGAGAATGAAAAGAAGAAATTGAGGAAATGAAAAAATAAAAAGTTTTATATAATAATAAATAAGAATTTTGGTGTACGAGTAAGTTCCAATTTAGATTACGGAAGGTGAAAATAGTCGCTTGAATGGCATAGGAGGAGTATAGAAAGGGGATTCAGTAAATGTTTTTTTATTACCAGGATGAGCAAGTAGTAGTTAAATTGATAGATAAAAGTAAGTAGAGACTACATAAAGCCAAAAACAACAATGATAATACAGAGAAGGAACGCCACAATTTTTTTTAAAGGAGGAACGATGGCCGTCTCTTAACTGTTAATCACTCGATAAGTTTTATATTCATGTATACACTGAAAACAAGTAGCACACCACCACAAATAAAAAATTGAAAAGAGCCGTGGATCAAAAAAATTTCAGTGATTAAGAAAAACCTAACGACTAAAAAAATTAATCAAAAGACTGTAACATAAACCTACATACCATCTTTACAGCAAACAACCCCTAAACCTACATCAAACCTAACCTGAAACGTTACCAAAAAGTAACAACACTAACTCCTAAACATAACATAAACGCAAAGCCTAACCTCACCTGAACGTAATACTAATTAATATAATATATAATATATATATATATAACCTATAGATATATACTATATACTAAATATACTATATATATATAAATATATATATAATATATATATAATTAATATATATATGTGTGTGGGAGTTACTGTACTTAGTGTATTAAAGCACATAATTAAAATTTGTTTTATAGAAAACTTTTTTTTTCGCTTCAGCTTCCAGGAGCGATAAGGAAGAGGTCTCGCAATGCCTTCGCGTTTAGATGTTATTCAGGATGTAGTATTGTAAGTTATTCAAGCGAATTGATGTATTAATTTATGATAATTTTTAATTGCTTTTATCAATAATTAAGAAGTTGATTATGTCCTTTTTAAAAAATATAAAAAACCTTGAATTTTTATGTTTTAATTTATGAGGAAATGAATGAGTTTAAAGTTAACCTGCAAGTAGCGAAGAAAAATGATATATGCATGACAGATAAATATCGAATAAAAATGCGAATATTTCTTAGCCAGGCGTTCCAATATCTTAACTTTTATGTAATTTACTCCATGAGGTAATTTAAAAAAGATTATTAAAATAATTTTTTTAGTTTCCTCCTTTAAAATGTTCGCCGATTTTCAAAAATTCTTCATGCTCTTTGTTATATAGTAAAGTTTATTAGGGCTACTTTTATGTTTACTCCGTCAGTTTTTGATTTTTTTTTTTGTAATATATGATACTAACAATGAATTTAATTGGTGACGGACATGGACTCAAAAAATACCTATAGGACCTGTTAATATTTTTTGGACAATCCGCTTGTATATGACTACTAACAATTGAATTTAAGTGGTAACGGACATGATTCAAAAGTTCGGAATAAGTATTTTAAATAATTTTTTAACAAATATACGCTTTTTATATTAAATATCTTTGTATAAAAAGAAATATTTCGATACCAACCCCGTCAATCACCGCGTGTACAGAAAAATTTAATATTTTAATTCTTCTTTTTTTGTTTTACAAAAAAAAATTAAAGAAAAGGGAAAAAAACCACAGTTTAAAAAAAAAAACTCCAAATAATGTTATTTAGGAAAATATGGATGTTTTAGGATGGGGCTCGAGCTCAATGGGGACAGAGGGGGACGAAGTCCCCCAATCGTCCACCTAAAAAGAGCACGAGAGACCCCGAAATTTCCTTAGATATTATGCGGTCTACCTCAATAGGGTATCAAATTAGTTTGTAAGGATTCCGATTAAAAAGCGACCTGCCTACCCATAAATTTACAAAAATGAAATAAATATATATACGTAGACTCTGCAACGAAAATATTTCATTTTTTTGGATATACAATATTTATATTTACATATCTAAAGTGACTTTTTAATAATTATTTAAAAAATATGTCGAACTTTGAATTATGTTCCGGGTACCAGCGTTAAATTCGGAGTTCAGTATTAGTATTCAATAAGACTATCCAATTGAAATTTTTAAAAAAAAATGCCCCAAAAAACCATAAAAGCCTATCTGAGCTCATAAAACACAGAATAGTCCTATAAATATTTTTGAAATTCAGTAAGTCAGACCTACCACTTAAATCCAATGTTAGTATCATTTATTCCTAACTACGCAAAATATAATTTGAAAAAAAAAAACTCAAAAACTGACGAAGTCGTAAACATTAAACAGGTTCCGTTTTTTAGATACCAGGGGGCCCCTTAATGCTGGAGGGACGCCGGGAATATAATATACTAACATACTTATATTATATCCATATAGATATATATATATATACCTATATATATTAATATATATATATACTATATATATATTCATTATAAATATATATATATATATATATTATATATAGGGTGTCTCAAAATAACGATTGGGTGACGTTTTCTTTAGAGAGCAAGCACCTAGGTGAGAAGAGGGATGGTTAATTTAGAGAATCCCATATTAGAAATGATGTTCCCGTTTATTTCAACATAAGTTAAAATACGCAATGAAAAATAATAAAAAGTGAACAAAGTCCGGCTTCTCCAAACGATAGGTTGTGAGATACTGTCTCTGGTAGCTGCGGCAATTAAAACAATCCGCCAGCCTTTGTCAATGTCGAGTTTTTTCGGAGCAAGCCTTGCACTCACCGACTCGTTTTAGCTTGTCGAAGAATTCTGATTGATGCGATAATTTTGAGGCAGTCGCAGCCTTCGTCCTTGAATGAAGTTTAAAATCGCCTTGTCCGGTGAGGGAGGTTTCTGAAGAGGTAATCCTTGCAGTAGAGATTTTCTATATTGATTCTTAATAATTGATTTTTCTGACTGACTTTAGTCGTGACTGAAGAGTAGTATCTCAGAAATTCGACCGGAGTATTAATATAGGGTAGTATTTGCCTTCAACTTTGAACTTATGCAAAAATTATTGACTCGCTGCTCAGAAAGTCTTAGCATATATGTCCGAACAATTTAAATATAAAATGTTTACAAAGTTATAATGGAAGTGGCCTACATTTAACTTTCTCCTGCGCTAAACACGACGTGAGAAAGTATGTTATAGATAATGTTATAACGAATGATTACCATAATATAACTAAAATACATAAATAATAAATGTATATTGTTCAGAAAAGTGTGCATAGCCATCTCACTTTCAATTTATTGATCGAAAGACATAAGTAAACATACAAACATATTAAAACGCAAAAATAGTATACATGAAATTGAAGAATATTCAAATACGAGTATAACTGGTTACATCCGAAGATCGAAAGATATTATACAAGTGTTAGAATACCGTTGCGTGAAATGCCATAATTATATACAGAAAATACCAAGGTAGTGTATAGCAGGTACTTAAAGCCATGTTTTTGCGTTATGTCCACATTAAGATATATAAAACACAAAACATTACTAAAGCATTTAAATGTAGGGTAGAAAGTACAAAATGTTAATACATAATAGATGTATTTTTATATGAAACCACACCTTGAATCTATTCACCAAGTATAAATAGGCCGGACATGGGTCCCTCGAAACCATTAAAATTGCCAAGGGAAAGGTCCAGCAAATATAAGACGTTTCTAAAGGCGTATTTCCAGATTTGACCAATGTGTACAAGCACTTAGTTGGCTTTCAGAAGTGCGGGCTTTTTACTTGATAAGAGAAACATTGCTTGACATATAAGTAGAGACGAAGCTTGCTATAAGAAGTTTTTTTGGGGCTTGGTAAATATATATTAGATTTCTTCATAAAATAAAAAGGGAGAAGGTCCCACAGAACCATTTTATTATAATTCGAGCACAACGAATCAAAGTTTCGTGTAGTGGAACCTTACAAAAAAAATGAAGATTTCCTTGCCCATAAATCCAAAGCGTTAAAAGGAGTGAAAAGAGATAATCCATACCATAAAGAGAAAATTATTGATATGGTTGAGAGCGTGAATATTGCATTGAATTTTTTTAGGCCAGAGATTTTACTGTTTTCCTTACATATATAGTTTCGTGTGTTACAGAACCACTCTTAGAATTTCCGAAAGGATATCAAATGGAAGTTCGTAGTGGAATCCAAAATAAATTTCAGACCATAGTCCAATGTAAAATTTCCGAAACTTTAAAATGATGAAAGGAAATCCATACCGTAAAGGATATGTTACATGCCATGAATCTTGGATCGTATTGATTACCTCCTCGGCAATCGTGACCCGAAGTATGTGACAAAGTGACTAGGAAGACCATTATATCAACAAACCCAATAGAGAGATGAAAAATTTTACAGAGTCTCGTTTTCGCTTTGTCAAGTCCCTATTGTTCTCCGAGTGTCCTTTCCTGCAGTTAAGAACTTGGAGTTTTTGCTGTTTATTGTTAGATGTTTCTGTTTTCCCTTCATCTTTTTGGTTTGTGTTGCCTTCTTTACGTGAATTCAGAAAGGACAAATTGATTGAAATAGTAGTGTGTTGCGTTAACTCTCGGAGTTCCACACGGAATTATGATAGGGCCTGTATTCTTGCTAAATAACTTAAAGGTAGGCTTCTTTTAAGAGCAAGCACAAACCCTATAAATAGAGGGATGATGCCGAGGATTTAAAAAATGTCCATCGATTTTGAAAAATTTTGACTATTTTTTATCAAATCCATAAGTAGAGATATTCCAATAAAAGTAAAAGTAGTAATAAAGGTCCCTTCTGTTGAGATACTCTCTGTAGCTGCGAATTATCAAGGTCGCAGCCTTTTCAAGTGCAGTTTTTTCGGAAACTTGCCTCAGTACTCTTCGTAGGTTTTAGCCTTGCAGAAATTTGGATCGAAATCAAAGTCGCAGCCTTTGCCTTGACAAGAGGGTAAATTAATCGCTCTTGCCGGGACCGGATTTCGGAAGGAGGTATCTTGATTGAGAGTTTTCTTTTTGATTCAATTAATACCACCTTCCGATCTTGACTGACTTATAATGGCTGAATGAAGAGTTTTTATGGCTACAAACAAATGACGGGGTTTATATAGGTATTCTCACTGGTGACTTATGCTAAAATTTTGCTCTGCGCCATAGAGCAATAGCATAAAAGTACGATACAATAAATTTTGAAATGTAATATTTCATTTTGTAAGGCATTGATAGCTATCAATATTATATATTAAAATATATATTTATATATATAATTATAAATATTGATTAAATAATATATTAAATATTAATAATTAATATTAATATATTATAATATATATAATAATATATATAATTAATAAATATAATATATTATATAATATAATATAATATTAATATATATTATAAATATTATATAATAATAATAAATATTACATATTATAATATATAATATTAAATATATAATATAATAAATAATATTATATAATAATAATTAATATAGATATTTGTCAATAGGTCAGCGTATCCCGAGAAAGAAGAAACCAGGATATTGAGAAATCTAAATCACAATAAGGACTCTGCCTACAGAAAAATTAAAATTCATAATTATTAAAATCATGGAAATATTATTTTAATGAAAGATAAAATTAATATATATAGTTAACTATAAAACTAAGTCAAGAACCGAAATTGTTTTTTATGAAATATGATTTAATTTTATGTACCTAAAAATAAAATTGATTGAAAAATTTACATTGTTATATTAATTGAATAAATCGAATGGATGCAGGAACAAATACTCTTAAAAACCGATTGTGAGACGGAATAGTATGTCACAAATGTGTTGAAATTTTTTTACATTATTATAATCACTAAAAAGAATATACCCACGAGATAGAAAAGGAAAGTAAAAGACAAAAAAGTAACGATAAGAGAGAGTAACGGTGCGTAAATCTCAGTGACCTTATCCGAGGGGTATTACGACAGGGGGGCGACTTCAAGGCCACCCCCACATGGTTCCCTCGAGGTTGGCATCGAAACCCACTCAAAATAAGTTGAATAATAAAAAATGAAAAGTAAACATATATATGATTTTGTAACTAATAAATTTACTTCTCGACTTCTGTGTTGAATAATTTGTTACTCTTTGCTCTCACGAGACTGACAAGCTTTAGCATAAGTGTCTATTCTAAAAGTAATTCAGAGTGCCTGCAAACTTAAATTTACATATATTAAATAAATGGATTCCTTAATTTAAATAACTATAATTAAAAATGAATTAATAACTTTGTTTAATTTTTCCACAGACTTTCTTTTAAGCAAATCAAAATCCCGGAGTCATCCAATATAGTACAAATCATTCAAATTAGATTAAATTTTATTTTTCGATTAGATTTAATTAGTATATAGTATTTCTAAGTACATTGCCTGTGAACTATTATATTCGAACGATAAATAAGCTCGCTAACATATATAATGTACAATAAATATAGTTAAATTAACAATATATTGTACAATTACTAAATAATTAAATACTTTATAAGTGAGGTTGTTCCTTCAATCCTATGTATAATTAGATATTTATATTAGTAAATAATATTTTTTAATAAATATTTAGTAATATTAAGTTTACCATTATAAAAACGTATGGCTATGGAGCTGTAGTAGACTGAAACCCGTAGTGAGCTGAGATAAGTCTTAGGGCCGGAAAGCCGTTAGTGGATTATTTTATATATACAGCTGACGGAGAGCAAATAATTTTGGAATTATATATCTAGTAAGTGATTCTAATCACGATATAAATATTCCATAATAACCATAATATCAAATAATATTTCACGAAGACAAGGAACTGAACTTTAAAAAAATCTATTTAATAAATATGAATCATAGCAGCAAAATAAACTTGGGAGTACGGGCTGGGTATTAATGAACCATAAATAATTTGGAGAAAGACCCGCGAGTCCGTTAAGCACGTTAGCATGAGAAAGGAAAGAGGCTCTGAGATCGGACCCGCCTGGTGACAGCACCAAACATGATATTTATACCTTACGACAGACTACCAACAAACATATATAGAGCAATAGAAATAACTATTACAAATAATTTCCAAACCTCTCACGTATTATACTGTGTTGGATTAAATTAACTATATAAAATTATGATTTAAACACCAGAGCTTCAATTCCACTTTGATTTTATTTTATTTCACTTCTTTAGCATAATATAACTGATATAATATTATAATAAAATGGACTCTCCGGTATTACTTCCTACCTAAACTATAAACGAGCTGTCAACCTCGGTCAAAATAGATAATACACATCTAGACATTCCACATTGCTTATGATATGTTAGTGCGACTGTCTAAGTGCCTATATATGCAACATTGCCTTCCAGCTTAGAGACTGATGGTATATTAATTAGCACTGCCTATATTATTACTGTTGTTAAACCCCAGGCACGTAATATTGGGTGGTAATTATATTTTTTTCCCTTTATCTAGTCTAAACACCAATTCGATGATTTTCTTATGATAAGTAGGTAGGTTAGGACTGCTATCCCTAAGTAGCATCCTGAAATAATTAGAATATATCCTATGTTAATATAATCTAACCTATATGAATATTGATAATTAAAATAGTTATTGTATTATGTTAGTTATATATTAATTTCTAGATTATGTTTTGTCAAGCATGTGTAAGTATTTGTTCCGTTTCATGCCTGTAATAATTTTATGTATTTATGTTGAGTTATAAATTTGGTTATATTGACAAATTAATACTACTAATTATTAAATTATTTAATTATTAATTTGAAGAACATAGTTTATGTGTTGTGGTACCTCTATTAACGATGTCAATTATTGAGTACTGTGGTTATATTTATTATTAGTATTATTATTATTAATGAATTATTATTTTTAAATTATATTTGTTTTACTTATTTTATATATTTATATTAATTATAATTGTTTTTATATTAATATATTATTATTAAATTATATCAAATATGACTAATAATACTACTTTCTTAAAAAAAATTAATAGAAGTGAATATTACTGGTTCTGATTGATAAAGTATATATAATATTTAAATTATTAGAGAATTTTATCCTACTGGTCATGAAGTAAGTATAAGGAATTATCCTACTTAATATTAAATGCCGCCACAATTTTTGCCTCTAATGAAGCAATCAGGCAATGATTTAACTAAAATATGTTTTCTAACATTTGCGTAAAACTACGTCAGCACAGATATTGTTTCCACAAACATTTAATTTTGAAACGTTTTTTCAGAAAGGAACGAGATTAGACTTTAAAAATAACTAACTCTAACCCCTTGACTAATCGTATTTAGCTTTCGTAACGAGCCAACGCCCGAGTTATTTTGCCTTGCACTTGGAAACTGAACTAAGACCTAACATCTAGAGAGTTCCCCATAGTTTCATCGCAAAGCGAAATTTAGCCTAGTCCATTCGGTGGAAAAAAAATCTTGAACCAATTCCAAAATTCATGGGCCAGTAAAAAGAATAAATTTACGTTTAAACGTAATCGTCTCTGTTATGTTCTTTTAGCAACAGTGGGTTTGACACCATTTTGTGGACCACCACCGCCAGCGATAATGTTTTTTTTAATTTTTCATGGTAAAAATCAAGTTGGTATCAGAGATGGGGATCTTAGTCGCGAGTCTTGAAAAATCGCTTCTTTTATCCCTAAATCTCCGATAACTTGGACAAATATTAATATTTTTCAAGGTTATGAAATTAAAAGAAATAAATTTAAAATTTTATTTCTAATTTAATAAATAACAATTAATAAGTTAATAAATAACATTGAAAATATTAAAATTAGAAGATGGGAACTGTGTTCAATTTATCTCTTGTCCCATGAAGCTGAAGGTTCAGATTTTTTTCCATAGTTTGTTACGTGTTATGTTTATAAGTGTAGAAAAGTTTGAACTATTCCATATTTATTTATTTAAACTTGTAATGTTTTATATGGTAACATTTAAGGAAAATGTGTGAAAATAAATTATTAATTAATGGGATTAAAAAAGGTTATGTTACCTTAAGTAAGGTTATTTTAAAGTACGTTAGGTTTTCTTCATATTGTAGAACTTTTTTTTTTTTATGTATTAATTTAATTAAAGGTTAATGAAGTAGTGACTGCATGGTTAACATCCGCATCCGCGGTTAAGCATCCGGCACATTATTTAAAGGATCCGCATTTCACGCAGTCCGCGCTTCTGCCTTATTCTTTGCGGAATTATTGTGTTGCTTGCTGGATATTATTGTCGAGATTTTGATCAAGGGAATCAATATTAATAAATGACATTTAATTGATATGAATCTGGAAAATGAAAAATGAAAATGAAAAATCAGTTTGAAGGCAATTCAAAAACGGCTTGAGATTCCATATCTTATGTTATCAAAAGATAATTCAATAACTCGCCGTGGAATAGTACACTTCATATAATGGAAAAAATGGTATTGCTCAAAAAGCCTCTTGCTTCGTAACTTGCCAATTTGTATCCGCAATGGTTAACATTTCTTACTTAATGTGGAAAATGACTTCATATCAAACTGCATTAGCTATTGAAAACCATTTGAAGAAACTACCAAAAAAGAAATCAATTGCGCCTCTACAGCTATCGTTGATCTCCGATGTAATACCAGGTAATCTTCTAGAGGACCGCATTAAGGAAGCATTTTTTAGAAATCCAATTTCAACAAATCATCTTTTCTAAATGAAATTGCGTGATTATTATAATAAAGAATGAAAGAATTGTAATCACTTAACAAAAAAAAAAAACTATATTATTAATTATTATATTATTTTATTATTACCTATTAATTATAATTATTATTATTATATTATTTTTATTTATTATTTATTATTATTATATTATAATATTATTTTATTAATTTATTATATTTAAAACGCTTTTTGGAATTTTCTGTTTTTGGTGTGTAATTTATATTTATTGACCTTTCATTATATTTATATTACTATTATATTTGGATGTAGTCGGAGGATCTTAATATCTCTTAGAATCCAATCATATTTAATTAAAGTTGAATCAAGTATTTTTTAAATTATTGTATATAATACAAAATATTTTATTATTTTTATAGTAACATAATGTTTTATTATCAGTAAAGCTAAACTATGAATGTTGCTATAATGTTGGATATATATTATAAAATTCTATTTTTATTAATTTCCGAACAGATTTTATTATTACTCTATAATTTATTATTATTTTTTATTTTTATTATAATATTACTCCATTCATTGTAATTAAGAGAAAAACGAGTATTATAATCTTATTATTATATATCAATGTAATTAACCTAATATACCTATAACGTTTGAAGGGGAGGGAAAGGTTAGAGGTGATATATAATAGTAAGGTGTTAAGTAAAATTACGAAGGATTATTTAATAGATATTTAAACGAACATGAGTATGTTTCCTTCTATAGTACTTGACAACAATTATGTTATGAATTAAAAACTAATTTATCATATTCGTAACTTTTTTATAATATTTGTCAAAAGATTTATTTGTAGAATAGTACCATTAATGTTATTGAAATTAATAAGGTAGAATATGCATTAAAATATTTCAGCATCTTTTTAACAGCACCAACCTATCAACAGAACCAATAATAGGCTAAGAAAACCTTAGATAGAAATAAAATGTGAAATAATTAAATATGCTTTATATGTGTAGAAATTAATACACATATGCTCTTCATTTTCATCTCCACTCTATTCCTAGGAATGTAAACTTCTGTCCTTCTCAAAACTTATGTTCCTAGTATGATATTGTAGTAGTTTATTATTAATAATACTATTATTTGTATCTATTGAATGGGCTATTATTTAATAGTATGATATTTGATTATATATAGTATATATCATTATCTATACTCTGTCTAAGAATATAGGTCCATTAATTGTGAATTATTATAATATTTATGTATTTTCAATTCAATATGTGATGTATCTTTAAATTTAACTAATCCTATATTTGAATTTTCATTAATATTACAACGTAAGCATGATGATGAATATTTATAATAATCCATAGTAAAGTCTATTTCTATATAGATGGTGCAGGTATGGTTATGTGATGATTGGAAATTATTAATGATTAGTATGTTATGGTGTTTATTATTTGATTATGTTAGTGATTATATCAACTTTTCGAGTTGGTTTATTATAGATTATTCTCTATTACGTTATTCCCGTACCCTGGTTAACACATTATTTTATTTTAATTATTATTATTATTATTAAGAATTTGTTGTTCTTTAATAATATCTCGAATATTTAATTATTATTTTTAATTTATTAATTTGTATATTATAATTCTTTATATATTTATTATATTATATTTAATTTTATTAATATTATTTCTATTAATTTATATTTTTTATTATTTTTTTATTATAGATATAATTTTAATATATATATTATATATTATTAATTATAATTAATTATTTATAATATTTTTTATTAAATTAATTATATTTTATTTATAATAATAATTATTTATTATAATATATTGTTATATGTATTATTTTATATTTTGATACAAATCATTAATTCCCCCTACTCATCCAATTTTACTCACCCCACCAGCAATACTATTAATCATATAATTTCCGCATATCCAAAAATCAGTTATTAATTTATTATTTTGGATAATTAATGCGCAAAAATATACCACATATATGGAACACCTACTGTATGCATTCAAGTCTCATCACTTCATCTTATGTTCATCGAAGCGTTCTATGTTCGACTCAGCGCAACCTTCTGGATAACTGTGAATATGTTTTCGACTTAACAATACTAAACTACACAATTCACTCAATTTTTCATTAACATAAAACTGTGTTTCGAGTATAATCATTGTGATTCAAGTCAAATAATATAAAGATCGAAATTATGTGACAAAATTATAACACATTTTAAACACCACGTGTGTGATTATTCTCCTGTGTTTAAATAAATAAAATCCTAACAAGGAAAAATGTAAAAATATGTATAAGAATGCAAATAAATTATACTCACTAATTAACCAGAAGTCAATAAAGCATGTGACAATTCGTCTAATAACTAGTATAAGATTAGAAAATATACTTTAAAATAGTTAATATGTATAGATCGACTTATTAAAGTTATGAGCTCTAAGAAATCGACTTTATTAATAATTTTATTTTAAACAAAATGTACGAACATGAAAATGGCTTTGTCCTTCATAATCTTCTAGTCAATTAAAATCTATACATAAGATCAAATATCAGAAGGATAATCAATTATAGATGAATAAATATAGTATATAATAATAATTAAATATAATCCTTACTATTTTTGAAATAGAGTCCTATTAAGCATTATTACATTAAATAATATAACTTATATATCAAAATATATTTATATATCATTAATAATCATTTCTTTATAATTATCTTTCAGGATTATATTTGGATTCTCAGTTAATCCTCTCTTATAAATAAGAAAATATAATAAGAATATAATTATAATATTACATCACATAAATGCTTTATAGTATTGATATAAAAAATAATATACTTTATTCAATAATATAAAAAAAGATAGTAAGAGTTACAATTGTTATATATTGATTGTATAATAAGAATAAACATTATCGATAATAAGAATAATACTAAAAATATATATAAATAAATAATAATAATAATTAATAACAAATTAAACAATTATTAACGAAGACATTCAATATGATTATCAAAAGGCTTTACTAATGACTCATCTGTTAACCATTATCTAGTAACTAATAATTTTGCAAATATGAAATTATTAAAAAGATAGATAACGAAATAATTTTTGATATTTAATATTAAGGAAATATATAAATATTAAATATGTTTGACGAAAATAGAACGGATGATGCAGTGATTGACATAATATAAGGTTGTATTAAATATAAATATGAAGGAGATTATAAATTTAAATTGAATATATAATAATCTAGATAAAATTAGTCATATAATTTAATATCTTTAAAAAATAATTTCAAATATAAGTAAGAACAAGAATGAAATAAATAACTGTTAATCATGTTTGATAGAAAATATATTGTAATTGTAATACAGAATATAAATAATAACAATATAATTGGAGAAAAGTCAAATAAGGAACTAAGAGTGCGCTAAACTCCAATCTCAGCAGACCTATTAGTAAGAAAGGTATGTTAATAATTATAAGAT
>JABUQX010086012.1:7500-31619 GCA_015478945.1 Trachelipus rathkii | reverse complement strand
GTTGTACTTCGTTCAGATCGTTGGTGTTTAACCGTTTTCGCATTTATCGTGAAACGGCACGCGTTTTCGTGCGCGCTTTAGGCTGGCTGCTGATTTTAGTGTATGGTTCTCCTCTTCGTCTTCCCGGTGTCTTCTTTCACAGTCTTCTCCTCCTTCTACAGCCGACCCGCTTTCTTATCTTGAAGCGCTGTGCTTCGTCGTGGAGAACCAACTCCTTCTCGTCCACACAAGGTGCATTCCCTATATATCCTAAGGACCTTTCTTCCTGCACTCCTGTCTTTGTTCGACATGACTCCCACCGCACCGCCTAAGTACGATGGACCTTTTCCAGTGATACTTGGGAAGAAATTCTTCACGATACAGCGTCCCACACGTACCAGAAGTCGTTTCAATCGACCGCATTAAGCCTGCTTTCTTGAGGCGAATCCTCTTCCTGTTCTCGACCCTGACGCTTTGCCTTTTGTTTTCATTTTCTCCCCCTTCAACTCGTTCTTTTAACGTTTCTATTTCTCCTCTGCATCTATTCCTCCTTCTTCCTCTACTCCTCCTCCTCTCCCTTCTCCTGATCCTCTTCCTTATCCTCCTCCTCCTCAGCCACCAGCACCAATACGCCGGCTCAGACTCCACCCGCACAGTCATCGTCACCCTTGCCTCCTTCCTCCCTGCGGCTAAGGATTCTTCACCTCCAGTTCCTCAGGCTCTTACGACACATACCCAGACGTTCCGGCTCGCCCGATCACACGATCGGCAATCTGCGGAGCTCATCCCAAGCTCCCTGCTAGACTATCGAGCAGTGGCTGATCAGCCGGCGCACTATTTGGATTAGAGGTATCGTGCTAGCACTGCAGGGGAGTACCTGTGGTGATGGAGGTCATGAATGACCTCTATAATAGCACGCAATATTAATAAACAAAATAAAATTACGCACTGTAATTTATACACTGTGTTCAAAAATCTATCGAAAATTATTTGAGATTGCAATACTTTGTTTTCGTTCTTCTTCCGCCATATCTTGCGCAAGCAAGCGGATTTTGACGTTTTATTAAATTATTTTATTAAACAAAACATTATAATCTTTATTGAAAACATTTTGTACTCTTTTATGCGGATATCTGGGGGTTCAAGCTTCAGGCTACCTTCTTGTAAAAACTGCAATTATATGCTCAACTTGCTCCTTTGTTTCACAACCTCAAAAAAAAGAAGTTCTGTATGATCAACAATCATATCCTGCAGAGCTTCAATATATATATATATATATATATATATATATATATATATATATATATATATATATATATATATATATATATATATATATATATATATATATATATATATATATATATATATATATATATATATCATGCTGCTCATCACCTCATATATATAATGGTGATGGAACGAAGTTGAATTTTGCATAACCTCGGTTACCCAGTTTTTTGCGGTTTCCTCTAAATTTTTCAACAACCGCAGTTGCGGTTTTTGCAATAGAAACAAAGTTTAATCATTGCTTTGTTTTTACTATACTACCCGCTACTACTACTACTATTAATAATAATAATAAGTAAATAATAGGTATAAAAATTAAGAATGTAATATTTATGTTTTTTCTTATCATTATTATTACATTAGTGTTGGCCGTTTAATGTTGCAATTTATCTCTGTTTACAAAGTTGGGTGCTGGAACGAGGACCCATGCACCACGACATAGCACTACATCTAGCCTGTGGATGCTGGAAAATATCCGACTGAAGGTGCTTCTCTAGTTATTAGCGTTTGTAATTGAATTTTAGAAGCGGCAAGTTAGATTTAAAGAATAAAAATTTTCTGCATTTTCTCCTGTTAATCTCATCCTTTTCTCGTCATAAATTAATCCAGCACCCCTGAAAAGTTGTTCGCTTGGTATACTGACAAATATCTTTTAGTATCTTCAGTTCCTGTGAAGTTATGTTCGTTTTCTCTTATTAGAGGATCATCATCGGGATTGATCCTTTTTCTTTGATATTTTGCTATTTCATCAAAAACACTTTTCTTTAAACTTTATTTTGTATCATCATCACTATTGATGTTAAATGAGCATTCATGGTTTCAAACAGAGTTTTTGGCTTGGATGTTGAAGGTTGCTTTATTTCTGCAGTTTAAATTCTTTGAAGATGTCTTAATAGATATATCTTTTCCATATTCTGAAGAAAGTTCCTTACATTGTTTTGTTATTTCTTCCTGAACTTCCTTCAAAAACATACGTAAAAAATTTACCATATATGAAGCATAAATACGTTTGCGATGGAACCAGAAATAAATTTCTTTCAAATTATCAAATCTTCACGTTAACTCCGAATTTGTTGTTTGTACAGCTGATTTAACTGTCCCTCTTCAGCCTCGAAATCTGATGTCTGGTGAGAAAAGGGTTTAACGACACAATAAAATTCCTTGATTTAGAGGACGAATAAGCTTAACTTTAGTAATCTTAAATATCTCAATAGGGTAATACATTTTTCAATTAGTATAAAATCAAAACTAATAAGTTGTCTTATCTTAGAAGAATTTGAGGACTAAAGACAAACCGAATCCTTGCTTTTGATGTAATAAAGAGAGAGAGAGAGAGTTTTGATAGCATGAGTATTTTTTAAAAAGATAACTTCTTGACAACCGCAGTTGCGATTGTGAAGAACCAGTGATAACCGTGGTTGCAGTGGCGGTTGCATAGACCAGTAGCAGCCGTGGTTGCAGTTGTCAAAACGTATTGCGGTTATGCTCCGAATTGCAGTTTGGGGTTGAGGTTATTCGATCATCACTATATATATATATATATATATATATATATAATATATATATATATATATATATATATATATATATATATATATATATATATATATATATATATATATATATATATATATATATGTAACCTTATATATATATATATATATATATATAGTCGAGGAAGGTCAATTCTGTAGTGGGAGGAGTGCTGGAAATTCTTCTTATTCCGACTAACCCAGGTCTTGTAGTTTGTTGTAGAGAGGCTTTTAATTATCTCTTCTGCTGATATACCCAATACCTAGTGATCTGATAAGGTATGAGAGGCCTTAACTCCTGGATGAGACATCTGATGTGAAAATTGTTGAAGATCTGTTCACGACAACGTTTTGTAAAAATGGTTGGTAAACTGATAAATCTCCATAAGATCATCTTGTGAGGTAGATAGAGAGGCGCTGCTGGTGGTAGTTTATTCATCTGTTGATTGAAGACGAAGCGATAGCAGGTAAGTCGAAGGCATCTACTGTTACCGAGGAAATCGAGAATAAGCATCTGCTACGATGTTATCTGCATCCGTGTATTAGCTGAAGACATTAAGACATTAAGAATATATAGAGACAGTAAGCCACATGGGCCCCTATCGAGAACTGTCCCAGTCAACCCACTAACAAAACATGCTCATGCAAATCCACAAAGCACCTAGGGCTTGTCAAATTCCTGTAACTACCAAATCCACCAATTTGAGCGAGTCAAAATATTGATATATATATATATATATATATATATATATATATATATATATATATATATATATATATATATATATATATATATATATATATATATATATATATATATATATATTTATATCACATATATATGAACCATCCACATGCTTAGCCAATTTGGCTTAGTTAAAAATAATGATATATATATGTGATACCCAAACCATCCACATGCATTAATAACTAAGTTATGGTCACGCATGCAATCTAACATTACATATCGACTGTAACTAAAAACCCGCCAATTTGCTTTGTCTAAATATATTATATGATACCCAACCCATCCTTATACCTATCCAACCCTTTCTTAAATGTTGCAATCGAGTCACACTCAACAACCTCCTGTGGCAGACCATTCCAAAATTTAACAACCCTATTACTGAATGCATGCTTTCTTATATCAAGATGGCATGCTTTCTTTATAATTACTCTTATATGCCCCCCGGTCACCTGTCCATGCTCTACTATGAAAGATGAAAAATTTGTTGGTCTCCATAATATTTTCAGTAGATGTAAATATTTGTAGACTTGTATCATGTCCCTCTAATCGCCTTTCTACAGAAAGCATTCCTAACTCATTCAGCCTCTCTCAGCTCTTACCCTCAAGCCCAGAAATCATCTTGTTGCTCTACGTTGCACTCTCTCTAACATATCTAAGTCTTTCTTTAAATAAGGGGCCCAAGCTTGTGCAATGCTCTATTACTGGCCTAACATAGCTATTATACAGTTTACTTATTGCTTCCCTTGCTCTTGTAAACAACATTGCATTCTGCATCTTATTAGCTTTATTCTAGCTTCCCAAGCACTGATTAGCTACTTTCAGAGTACTGCTTATAATCACACCTAAATCTTTTTCTTGGTCCACCAGACTCAAGCCAATCCCCTATTCATATCGTAGTTAAAACTTTATTTGAGTAACCTAGGTGAACCTTACACTTTTTACCTATTAAAATTCATTTTGCCACTTATCTGCCCACTCCAAAGAAGTTTATCAAGATCATTTTGAATCTTTATGCATCCTTCACTATTCTTAACGGAGGTAGCCACTTTGGTATCATCAACCAAACTTAGAAACCTTTGCATTTTAAGTCCCTGGTCTAAATCATTTATATATATGAGGAACAATAGTGGCCAGGACCTGAACCCTGTGGGACACCACTCTTCACTATTCCCATGATTTATTGCCATTTTAGTTGTACACTGTTTTCTATTTTGCAACCACTCTTTAATCAACCATGTACCACCCCCACCTATACCACATTGCAATAACTTCTTCATCACCCTTATGTGGGGAACCTTATCGCTTTGCTAAAGTCTAAATACACAATATCAACTGGATCTCCCCAATTAAATACAGTCAGTAATGTATTCCATAAATTCTAAGGTTTGTCTGACATGACCTACTGTAGTGCGATTGCCGATTACAAGTACAATACCTTATTTATCTTCTAAATATTTCTCTATGACCTTTCAGTAACTTTTCTAGAACCTTTACAATTAGCCAGAGATGTTAGGCTAACTGGCCCTATAATTACCCAAATCTTCCCTTACTACCTTTCTTATAAATTGGCACAACATATGCTTGCTCTGTTACCCTCACCAAATGTTATAGATCGCTTAAAAAATCAAATACAGTGTGCAATGCTTGTACTACCCTCTTTCAAAATTCTATCATACCATCAGGGCCTACAGCTTTACTTGGATCAATATGGTCTAGTAAACGTTTTAATATCTTTTACGTCAAATTCAAATTCTGTAAGTCTATTTGTTAAATGCATACAAGAACTATTAGTCTCCAAGCTATTATCTAATCTTTCCTCAGTAAACTGAAGCAAAATAAGCATTGAAATGTTGACTAACTCCTTATCTGAACTTACTAAATTTTCATCAATTTTAATTAGCTAGTGTCCTATTCTTACTTTTAAATTTATAAAAGCTAAAAAAACTTCTTCCAGAGTCCTTATTACTATTCCTTACTAAATTAATTTCTGCCTCTCTTTGCCTTTCTTATTGACTGGATAAGTTCGTTTCTATTATAATTTTCTAAATCATCTTTCCTATTACTACCCTTGAATATTTTAAAACATCTATGATTTTCATTGATTTTATCTCTTATCTCTCTATTCACCAAACAGGTTCTCTTCGCCACCCTAATGGGTTTCAATCTTTAAAACATATGACTGAATATTCATTAAAACTTGCTTAAAATGTTTCCCACACGATAAAACAGTTTTGGTCTTTAAACTCTTTATCCCAGTCCAGTTATACTAAGCATGTCTCTAATTTGGTAAAATCAACCATTTCGGAAATCGTTTGTTCACTTATTAGCTTGCAATTGGGCCCGTGTCACATTCATATTCTAATTTATATTATGGTCACTGGTCTAAATTCTCTTCAACTCTAATCATCAACCATACTTTCATCGTTAGTTAATATTAGGTCTAATAGTGCATCGTGTCTTGTGGGTTCATGACCATCTGGCTAAAAAAAGTTATCTAGTATACAATTTATAAATATGCTGAACTACTATGGTCGTATTAGACAAGAATCATTGAATATGGAAGGTAAATCACCCGACCTTGACTATACCTTTTTCTTTTTAAAGGCCTGCTGTCTCAATTTCTTTCACAATTTCCGCAGCGGCTCTGGCCCAGAGTTCTCTAAAATGCCTATTCTATATTTATTAAACTATAGATCTACCCATACCAGTTCAATATATAGTTAGTTTTAAAGTCAGTCGTAATAGATTGAATATTGCTTTTAATATAGAGCACACACCCACCTTTCTTTCCTCTACGCTTGTATAAATAAAGTGAATATCCATCTATTTTCATATTCCTGAAAGGAGTCTTCATATAATTCTTCATTAACCCATGCCCTCAGTTATGCAAATAATGTCTAGACACTCACCAAAATTGTTTAATTTCTCATCTTTTTTTTTTTTAATGTTAGACCGTGTACGTTCCAAAAATTTCATATTCCAAAGCTGTGACTTGCATTGCTATCATCTTTATTTGAACCTGTAACAACACTATTTTTATTTATATCACCACTATTACAGTTACCATTGCTGTTATTTGTATCCAGATTTAGCCTCCTAACTTTACCTAGTGTTTTGCTAAACAAGTCTCCAAACTGGTGCTTAAAAGCCCAACACCTTTACGACTCAAGTGAACTCCATCTGCCGCAAAAAGATCTTTATCCAAAAATTCTCAAACCTAATTTTTTCTGAAAAACATAATTTCCTAACCCTTTCATTTACACCTAAAGCCCTACTCCCCCATTCCTGACCTGCACCTAACCTAGGTAAAATCCCAGAAATCATGCACCTTCTTCCACTAGCTTTCATCTTCTGAATCAATCTCCTATAATCTGCTATTAATTCTTCTGACCTTCTATGTCCTATATCATTTGTACCCACATGCACAATCACATTTGAATCAACATTTGTAGAATCAATCTCTCTATCTATCCTATTTACGTCTATCTTGATGACTTGGTAATTTTTTCAGCAACTCCAGAACAGCATGAAGAACATCTCGGGGCAGTTTTCAAGCTTAGGAAGAGACGTATTCTGTTAAGACAGAAAGATGACGTTGTTGCCGATCACTTTTAACTTGATTTCTACTGTAGAAAGCTGAGACGAGAGGTTTGTGATCAGTGCACAAGATGGCATTCCTTCCTTCTAACGTATGCTTGAAATGAAGAACAGAATAGTAAGCTGCTAGAAGTTCACGATCGAAAGCCGAGTATTTTTGTTGCTGTTCTGATAGTTTTTTGCTGAAAAAATCTATAGGTACTGGCTGTTCATCAACCATCTGATGAAAGGCTGCTTCTATAGAAGTCTGGCTACTATCCGTTACAAGTTGAAGATGGGTAACATCGATCCGGCAAAGAAAAAGGAAGAGTTGTGGCGTTTTGGAGTTTATTCTTGATTTCAATGAAAGATTCTTCTTCTTCTGTGGTCCATGTAAGAGACTTGCCTTTTGGATGGTGTTTTGCTTTTTCTGATAAAGGAAAGACGAGTTTTGCAAAACAAGGAATGAAACGGTGATAGTATCCTATCATTTCCAAGAATCTTCTAAGCTGCTGAATCTCGAGGAAGAGGGTACTTGGAAATTTCGGACTTCTTTTCTGAAAGAGAAAGTTCAGCTGAAGAAATATGATATTCCAAATAGTTGAGAGATGACTTTAAAAATTTTTATTTTTCTAAGGAGATTTTGAAAGAATTTTCTTGAAGAAGCTTGAAAACTGCCCCGAGATGTTCTTCATGCTGTTCTGGAGTTGCTGAAAAAATTACCAAGTCATCAAGATAGACGTAAATAAATGGGAAATATCGAAAAATGGAGTCCATTATCCTCTGAAAAGTAGGGCCAGCATTCTTCAAGCATTCTTCAAACCATTTGACATAGAAACGTATTCAAACAGGACGAAAGGAGTTGTAATGGCAGTCTTTTGAATTTGAATTTGATGGTTTGCCCTCTGAAGGTCTATTTTGCTGAAGATAGCTGATCCATGTAAACGCTGTGAGAGACTTTGAATGTGAGGAATTGGATATCTATTCCTTTTAATAATGGCATTCAAAGATCTGTAATCACCACAAGGCCTCCATGTTCCTGGGGTTTTCTTTGAAGTTCAAGAAGACTTGGAAAATCTGATGATTTCATTTTTCAAGAGAGTGTCGAATTCTGCTTTTGCTGCTTTTAGTTTATCTTCGGGAAGACGGCGAGGTCTTGCAAACACGAGAGGCAAATCTCCTGTCTCTATGTAGTGAACAGGTCCTTTTGGATTAAATTTTATATTCGTCAAGTCAATGGGTGAAGTTAACAAAGAAAATCGCAATAAAGGGAAATGACTAGGGAGGTTAGGCGATGGGAAAGCTGAGAGAGAGAGAGAGAGAGAGAGAGAGAGAGAGAGAGAGAGAGAGAGAGAGAGAGAGAGAGAGAGAGAGAGAGAGAGAGAGAGAGAGAGAGAGAGAGAGAGAGAGAGAGAGAGAGAGAGAGACAGTCAAGCCGTCTGCCGTCTTCACCCCATTGCAAGTTTTCTAACAACAACTAGGTCAACTAAGCCTCCCGGGATCAAGGCTCCCTCAGTCCCTCGAAAAGCCTAAAAGTCTTAAACTCTTAAACTCTAATTATATCGGGGAGGAACGAAATATGGGGGAGAAAGAGAGAGTTTCACTTCAGGGTGTCGGGAGAAGGGATAAAGATTTTTTTTTTTTTAAATATCATCTTTCGATATCGCCAAAAAATATCGAAATATCAATATATCGCCTAATAAAATATCGGCAAAAATATCGATATATCGATATTTTTTGACTACCCTACTAGCTGGGAAAAGAAAAAAATTCTACAAGCCATAAAACATTAAGACCGTTATCTTTTTTGTTATTTGTGCTTACGCTCGATAAGAAATGTTTACCCAGTTTTAGCACGAATTTCAGGCATAAACGATCACGATTGCTTCTTTTGTTTACAAACGAATTGAATCAGCTGTTGTGATGGAGCACGTGGTTTTGGAATAAATAAAAAATAGCAGATGGTTTATATTACAAATAATTGATCAACTATTGTGATAAAGTTTATCAATTTGGAAGAAATTATATTTAAAGCTGATTTTATTGAATGAAACATTCATAAATTCAAACGGACCTACCACGCGGCCATCTTGTTTGTTTACATTTTTCGTAAGAACTGTTTAAATTCAGCAAGCACGGGTAATAGCAAGCCTCACAGAATTCAGGAAATTCTTTACGCTTGGTGAGCATTTTTCATGATTTTGTGCTAAGTTTGACAAAAACGAAAGCAAACTCGAACATTTCTTACGTTTCGTAAGCACAAAGGCAAAAACGAAAACAGCTTAAGTTAACCCCTTTGTTGTTTGTTCTAAGAATTGCTATTGAAAATCTTTCAGGAGGTCCAATCAAATATGCTGGGTATTGTCAATCAGGAAGTCTATTGCTAGAAACTTTCACTAATGTATAGACAAAATGATTACTACAGGCTAAATCAATTATAAATGAAACTGTGCCTGTAGAAATGATCATTATAAAAAAATATGGGTCATAGTAGTGCGGAGGGGATACGCGTGAAATTAATGACCGATTTTAGCTATTGATTACTGTCCTATACTGTTCTTTAAAAAAAATTGATTGCTAAAATCGGTCGCTAACTTCACTCGTATCATTACTATCCTATAACGTTATATCCACTTGCTCCCCGCACCCGGTTAGGTAACCGGAAAAATGTCCCATTTTGTCTCTTTTTTTTGCAACTCGTAAATGTTCCAAATGTCCAACTTCAATATTTTCAATACAATTAAATACAACTCGCAAGTGGGACATTCAAATGTCCCAAATGGGTGCCCGGTTTACTGAGTGCGAATAGTTGATTTACGAATAGATGTCCCAAGTACCCATTTTTGGAATTTATGATTTTTTTTGGGTATATCACTAACGAATACCCACGGGTAGTCTGCCCCGATGTCAGGAGTCGGGGTCTCTCGGCCTCTAGGTGGACTACGGGGGGGAATCCCCCCCTCCGGGGATGGTCTCTGGAACCCCCCGCTCTTTGGTCTTTGGGTGTCGGGAGATGCCACTAAAATATCTGGGAGTAATGAAACGTCCTCCTCCGTCTGAAACGGAGCGCCCGAGGAGATATGTTTTCTTTTGCCTTTTTGGGGCCTTAGCTCGATATCTGAAGAGCGGCAACGATCACCGGGTCGGAGGGTGCACGACACTATCGTGGTATGGTGAGCCAGCCAGCTCATCGAGGCCGGTGACCATTAGCGTTATACCCAAAAAAATTTATAAAAAAAACCGTAGATGTTCCCCCTTTGCATTCAAAAATGTCCCAAAATATCTCTACGAATTACATGTTTTTGTTAAGGTTTGGGACATAAAAAAAGTACCCATTTTACGAATTGGAATTTTTTTTCCCGGAAATCTAAAAAAAATATTTGGGACATCCGGAACTACCTAAAACCAATTGGTAAACTAGGGTATATCCGGGTAAAAATCCCGAAAACTTTACGAACCGGTGGGGAATTTAAAAATGGGCGCACAGGCAGCGTCGATTCATTCCTGAGGTCACTAGGGGTCATGCTACAACATATATCGATATTTACGAATTTGGTTCCCAAAACCCAAAAGATATACTCACTAACAATAGCAATACCATTTATCTTTACAAGTTTCACCAATTAGGAAATGACATTCATCTTATATGTTTAATTTGTAAATTTTACACCAATTTATTAATTTGTCAAATAATACTGAAATGATATTAAAAATGACAATAATTCAATTATTGATAATTTTATTTTTTCCTAAAAAATGGAAATTTAAAAAAAACAAAAAAACAAAAAAAAACAACTTTGCTGGGTTTTTTGGTCCCACCCCAGGTTTTTTCCAATCCTGGATCATACAAGAATACAGGTACAGAAGGTGACATAGTCTCACTTGGAAAACTAGGAGTGTCGACCAATAAAGCATTTTTATTTATATTCATTTAATTTCGCATTTTTTAACAATTATAAGAATATTGTAAGTTTAAATACAAAAGTTCTTTAAATAAAAATATTTGTTAAGTGGGGCCGATGTTAAGGCCATGCCACAACCATGTATAAATAAATAAATAAGGAACCTATTGCGTAAGGAGGTTCGTTCGAAGATGGTGAGCCGCACGAACCATTTCGTCTACTAGGGCATCAAAGCTCTTACTTGGTCCCAGCCTAGGAGGAGCCAGGGAAATGCCAGTAGGGGGTTCTGACTGAAGATGAAATCCGCCTTTCTTTAAATTTGTATATATATTTAGGGGTGTTTTCATAACTTAATCTTTACTTATATATAAAGTTATTTAAAATATGGAGGAGTTAAAATTAATTTTTATATCGCAGTTGATTTTGATTATATTTTGTCTTAATATTCTCATTTGTAAAAACAATTCAAAGTAGATATTAAAAATATTGACATTCTATATCAGAGCTAACCATTTTATCATTTATCTTAGTAACTCCCTATTCTATAGCCTATAATTTATTGACAAAAACAATGTCAACCTATCCCTGTCAAAACACGAATTTTTATAATCATTTACTTTGAATAGTTAGTCTTGGATTTAAATTTTCATTACAAAAATAATTAACCAAAGACTATAATTCCACATAGCTACAACATACAATTTATTAAATTATAAACAAAATAATTACAGCCAAGTTGGACATGCAATGCCAAATAACTAATATGAAAGGATTGTCTTAAACACTAACTATAAATTTCAAGTGATTCAGAAAATGGGTATTAAATAATAAATATAAAATACATTACATTCAAACATTGCCTTTGAAAGCTGAATCAATCATAACATATTGTAATACTGACATAGTTATTGAGGTGAATGTTTTTTCTTGCCCCAATTGTAAGTTTCTTAAAAGATATATAAAAGCAATTACCCCTACAAGTATCTTTTTTAATTGAAACCTAAATGTTATTTTATTACTATTAAAATAACAATTTATTATTATTCTTAAATACTACTGCTACTCTATTATCAAGGAAATATTAATCAGAACTGGTGTTAATATTATAATAGTATACCTATATATGCTATCCTAAAAAAGAAGAAAAATGTCGAGTAAGGCATGAATAACAAGAAGTTTTTAGGGAAGGATTTCTTGACATGGTCTTGTCAATTATTTGCAATGATGTAATTTTAAGAAATGATTCATCGCTAATAATTTAAAATACATGAATTAGTATATCGAAAGAGGAAAAATTAGTTTGACATTATCTCTAAAGATTTGGATTTGATTTACTTACAGGGTTCACACTTTCTGGAGTATAAGGTCAGGGAAAGTCAGGCGTGGAAAAATAAAGTGTTGATCAGGGAAAAGTCATAGGGAAATTGTTAAAATATTGCTGAAGTCAGGTGAAATTTACAAGAATGTCCTAGTATATAGGAAATTTTAAAAATTTCTCCAAATAAACATTATGTAAAGAATATGTATCTATGTGACCTATAACGTTACATAATATTTGAATGATATTATTTTTTATCCTTTACATGTGATAATAACTTGTTGAAGTTAATGAGAGATGCATTTAGATATAAGTAGAATGGAAAAGGTTAATAATGGGTCAGATAGAGCACAATGAATTCCATAAATCTTACTTCATATCCTGTGTTCTTTATCTTATTTTTATAGTTCTCTATAATTACCTACGTTATATATTCATTCTATTCTGTGTTCGTAGAAGTTGTTCCATAAGTTCATCCTTTACCGATTGAAGGTGATTGGTTATATGGATATATATATATTATATATATATATATGGTATAATATATATATAAAGACGGTTTTAGCATTTTAATCATTACTGTTTTTTTTATGATGAAAGATTCAATTATTTTTCTCTGATTTCCAAGCTTCGTTTTTGTCTGTGTTTGTCTTTTTTTGACTGTTTTTTTTAAAAGGTACCAAAGATGAGGTTTTCTATCTTCTTTTCTTTTTTTAGTGGTTAGATATTTTTAGTGTAGCTTTTTTGAGTGGGCTGTTTTTTTTTGAGGTTTGATGAAGGGATTTTTGATTTTTGTGCATTTGTACCATTTTATATTTTATTTAGAAAAATGGATTCAAGCAAAAAAAGCTTAACTTTAACGACAACAGTGGGTGGACGTCAAACTGAACCTGGTTCATGTCCTGTTCACAGATTTACAATGTCTCGTACTTAACATTATGGAAAGATTTCTTAAGTCCATGTAATAGTGAGTTGTTCTACCAAAGCCTCAAACAACTAAGCTTTAGTGGGTGCATTAAGATTTTACATGAGCAACTTGAATATGCCAGCTGCGCAAATCAAAAATGACAGAAAAGATATTAGAAAGATGTCCTATCTGAAGTACAAGCCTGTCCAATGCTCCTCATGCATTGGATACTAGTTTTAGTGGGTGTTTGGCATCATACAGGAACGAGTTGAGAAGAAAGGATTTGAATAGTATTGTCTTTACGAGACCAGTTGATCACGCGCCAAGTGAACCGAATCACAGGATTCTTTGTGCTCTCTCATAGAAAGTCGACAAGTTGCTACCAACTATACGACTCACATGTTTCCGCAGGAGACCTCATTCTACCGTTGCAATATTAAATCATTCTATCATTTATTGTGATAACGTGGTTAGCTTTCGTGTCTATATGGAGGACTATCATTCATCGAAGCTTTTTCTTTCTCTCTCTAATAGCTACCTTAGACGACATCTCCTTTTGTGCTCTTGGTGCGGGTGCCAAATTCTCGGCACAACATATGTAAAATTTTAGGAAGTCTTATATAGTATAATTTGATTTCGCGTACTCAGTAGCGGAGAGGTTGTAAAGGTATGGTTTTTCTTAAACACTTATAGCAATCTAGTTTGTGTGAGTGAATCTGAGATTTATATAGCACATCAGGTCTCTGATTTCTAGAGATATATTCCGACTGAAATGACCTAAATGAATATTTCTCTGAAATATAATCCCTCATTTCTAGCTCAACAAAGGCTAATTTTCTAGACACTAAAGTGTAAACTATAAATCACTCACCTACCGTATCAAAAATTATCTCGTGAATCTCAATCATCCTAATTTCGATGTTCTATGGCTTAAAATCGTTCTTCCTTCTACTACAATAATTCTTGTGTTTCTGCTTACTGTTCTTCTAACAGAACAGATTTTCACGCCTTTTAGTGTGAATATCTTACTATTCTAAAGCGATGATGGAAAGACAGCTTTAAAGAGTCAAACAGAAAGAAAAAAGAAGAGAATGAAAAAAGGTTGTATATATAGGTCATAACTAAAATCAAATACCTCGATACAGGATTCCTAACTATAAATCATTTGGGGGATTTCAATGAAATATAAAATACACTGGAGCATGAGGAGCAAGTATGAGAGAGGGATGTGTAAAACCTCTCAGTGCTCTATTAAACAGCGGCACACAGAGCGCTTTTAATAATCAAGCGATAGAGATGTGAGATAGGCTGGAGAGAGAAGAAGGAGAGAGTTAACTCTGAAATACTTCCCATCTTTAGTCAACTTTTGTGATGTACTCGAGGCACGCTATATCTATCTAGCTGCTATCTAAATGCAAGTTGTGTGAGAGTGTATGTTTCTTTTTGATATAACATAATAATTAGCTATTCTATTTGCGAACAAACAACTCACACAACGCGAGCAGTGATCATGTCGGCGATACTTGCGGTAACGGCTATAAGCGGACTATGATTTACGAATAAAACAAAGAAATTAGACTCTTCCTTTTTAACAATTTGATCCATTTGTCATGATACAACACAATTTTACTGATACAGTTTCACTCAATTATATTTTTAAATTGTATGAAAACCTGAGATCACAACGCTATTGCTCTAACTCTATAACTCTCAGGTTTTTATATTAATAAAATATAATATATTTGAACACACAATAAACGAACACGCTGGTCAGGGAAAATTTGCGGATTAGGTCAGGGAAAGTCAGGGAACATACAAAATTCAAAATGCTTTAGTTGTGTACCAATTATACTCTAATTTATATTAATTCTTTCTTGAATACTTTTCTCAATGACAATTTTCAAGATCGCAACAGCTTCATTCTTTTCCACTCTTTGTCCCTATACTTTTTATTTTTTTATTTTTTTTTCTTTCAGTTTGTAAATGATTCAGAACAAGCATTAATAATTGAAATAAATATTAAGATGAATATAAAATCTGAAATTGAAGTAAAGCTGGAAGAATTAGACTTGGAATATGACTCTAATCAACTAGGGTTGTGAGTGTCGTGGACTTCTTACAGCTATATAATACTATAATATAATATATTGCTAATTGGATACCTTGAGCTATTATATTATTAGTATCTTATATATACTGATATGATTAGATTCGCTTTCGAACTTCTGTATACTACCTTATATGATATATTAAATAGGTATAGGGATAGTGTCATTATTAAGTCTGTATATGAATGTGATTCATTAGATATATATATCATATATATATATTTTAATGATAGGTACATAGTTCTTAATTACTCTATTATATGGCGTTGTGGTCCCGCATGCGCAGAATTACTGACCGAAATGACCGACTAGTGCTATCTCTGCCGAGTCAGCTTCTATCAGGCGAATCGCACTGCGCTCTTCGAAGCCGAGCTCTCGATCGGCTTATATTACCAAGGTGTCTCATTCAGTTTCTTGTTATAGGTCACAAAATAATATCAAGGCATATAACATATGGTATCGGGGAGTGAAAATTTCGTCGTTGCTCCTATCACTCGTTGCTAATTTCATTCTGCAATAGAAATCGTATGCGGGGATACTCTTCGATGAGCAAAGGAGACTAGTCATGAAAACGAAAAGTGCGCGCTAAACCTTCTTCGTTCTCCTCACTGACAAAATTCTTTCCTTGGCCCTGGCCAAAAAACATCGTCTAACAACTTATTGATGATATCTCTCTTTCATCCTCTTAATTTCGCTCTATTTGTCTGTTGCTAATTCTCCAACCTGAAAAGGCCATCTCTTCTTGCCTACCTATTTTCCCAGTCTAAACGTTAAACCCCTCGGCACGATTCGTGGCTTTCCTCAATCCTGCTCATTTTTCCTCTTCAGGACGTGTCCTATGGCCTGCTTACCTCGTGAATTACATACGATCGGGCGTGCATGGTCGCTGAAATCTACGAACGTTAGGAAGACGGGGTTGCCCGGATGGCATTCCTCCCGAGTTTTGAAGGAGTGGCTTCCGTGCTGACCCCGCCCTCGGTTCAACTTGATTCTCTATGTCCTGCAATACTAACGCATTTACCCTAAGTGTTGGAAGCACGCCACATGATTTCAGTCGATCTCGAAAAAAGGGTAGCCGCTCTTGATCCTTCTAACTATCGCCTATAGCTCTCACTTGTATTCTATCTAAGATCTTTTGAAACCCTTCTCAACTCTCATTTTATAGATCATCTGGAATCTCATTCAAACATTTTTTTGACCGTATCGCCATAATGGCTTTCGGCGCTCAGTCATTTTTACTGGCGATATTATTATCCTATCTTACATGATTTTATGAAATCTTCCGCCCTTAGGAAACATACGGGGAGGACTTGCGTGTGTGGCGGCTTGAATATCAAATCGCATTTGACCGGGTTATGCCACGGCGTCCTGCTCTCCAACTCCCGTTCCTTTGGCGGTTTTCCTTCGCTATCACTTTGCTTACTATATGATCTAGTTTCTCTCAAAATCGCTCAATGTCGGCTGTTGTTGACGGGGCGACTTTCTTCTCTTTTTTCTGTTAATTGTATGTGTCCTACAGCGGTTCTGTTCTTATCTCCTACGTTATTCCTTTTATTTTCATTAATGAATCTTCTCACCCTGCCATCTAACTCGTATCCTCGTATGCCGATGACTACGACCTTACATTCTTCAACTCATTTCAAATTTCGCTCCCTCTTTTACTTCTAGAATTTGCCTCTCGTTTATCTTTCCGATTAATATTCTCGCTGATCTGGTTAGGATTTCCGGGTGGGGTCTTCGTCTCAACCTTGGAAAATTCAATTAATTCTTTAAAAAATCAACTTCACATCTCCCTCTCTAAAACACCTTTCAACTTTCCTATATCTCTCTTCGACGGTATCCTCGTCTCTCCATGATTGACTTTAAAATCCTTGGCACTTAAGATAGAACAAAAAAAATGTTTTTGAAACACGAGTCGATCAATCATACGACGGCCGGCCTCAAAAGAGAAATGGGTTTCCCCCTTGATTTCTCTTGGAAGGTAATGTGTTGCTTTAGAATACTCTGGTTAATGAAACTGTTTTTCGTTAAGTTAGGTACTTATTGTTTAAAATATTGACTATTGACAATGTGAAAATAACACCGAATTTGTGTATGAGAAATGCATGAGTGTTTTGTAAGATATTACCTGTGTTTAACTGACAATTGAATGGTGGGTTAAGAACGTGAACTAGTCGTTTAGACAGTTTTTGTTGAATAATGTTAGGTTTGCCCTATCAGAATTTTGCTAATGTCTACGATTATTCATAGGTCAAATGATCGTTATATTCGAAACGATGACACTTTGAAGAGATAGTTGTCGACATTCATAGATTTCAAGATGTTGGTATCTTTGATAGAGTGGTCACTTTTTTTAAGGGATTTTGTTAGATAATACGGCTTCCTGTTGCGATAATGCGGCGAACAGTTGGGGAACATATACGAGTATTTGTATACCTGTTAGCTACTTTACCTTTTTTGATAAGTAGGGAATTTTCCAGGATGTTAGCTGATGTATCATACGCACGGTATTTAGTTTGGCATTCTGTACATATATATTCATATTTGCGGTTATGCATTGTTAGCTTTAATTGATGCCTAAAACCTTTGTTGGTTAAGCATATATTCGTTTGGTCAGTATAAAAGAACTTATTTTATGTTATTTTTGGATATCCAAAATTGATACTCGAAATATGACTTGAATCAATAGTTCAATAGATCCATAGATCAAGGATGGGCTGGACAGGAAGCTGGTTGGATGGTTTGATTTAGTGCAGTTTTACTGATTTACTGCTTTTAAAATCAATAAACACTATTACACTTTACTATATATTTTATTCAAAGAACTTATTTTTATTTTCTGTTGATCCAACATATGAGATTTTTCATTTATGTTATGACGGTTTTAAAACTTTGTTATGTTTGCAATTATATGTTGGGATTTATGATATTTAGACGACGGGTTATGATGAATTTTTTGTTAAATAATACGAAGTTGATGTGTAAAAAACATTTCGTGCATTATATTCTTTGTCAGTATGAAGATTGGATCGGTGAATGAGAACCGAGTTTGTCATATCTACTGCATGTTGGGGTTAATTACATTGATACTGTATTAGAGAGATGCTCTGAGAAAAAGTGATGAATTAGTTACGTGTTTGTACGAATTGTCGTTAGGGTACTTTACTGCTGTTAAGTGCGGAAGTTTGTTAAATGTTAGTAGTTGTACTTCGTACGTATGGTTGTGTTAGGGTGTCGTTGTTACATTATATTCTTATTCAGAGTTATTGTTGATGTTAGCGTATATTAAATGTTAAAAACGTATTGTTACGTTAGCAATTTATTCGATGGTTAGTATATGAAAAACTTATCTTTGTAGTATGTTATTGTTGTTGTTGTTATGTTCTGACAGCGAATATATACCCTTTTGAACTGACATGGTTATTCGTACGTCTATTTGTTCTTACTTTGTCTATCGATGGGCTTGAAAGAAAGAAATCTCATTAACAATTTAAGGGATGTTATACACTATTTTCTTTATATAAGGATGTAGTTTTTCGCAGTGACTGATACGAATGACAGTCTCCCCCATTCCCATCTCTACGTTGTTGTTGATATCTTCACGAGGAGTTTTCGGTTGTCCCATAAAGCGGCGTCATTTAATTTAATTGAAACCGAGTGGCGATGCTACATATTGCTCGCTATGTCCTGTCAGGGGGTCAAAATATAATAAGTATTGCATCCACTTTATGCAAATGGTTATATCATAAAATCATTTTCATGTTTAGAGTTGTTATTTTCTGAAAGGGGGAAGGAGTCTAAAACGAGAAATAATGTTATTTGGGATAAGGTTATGATAAGTTTTGTGTAAATATTACTATGAAATGCTAAAAAACTTTTGTTACACGCTTTGCACGTATAATTGTTGGTCTGGTATGATAATCGGTCGAATGTATATGATAATTTTTTGATTAAATAGTACTGTGTCAATCTGTGAAGATTAACGTTAATATGTTAGAGAATGTTTGGAAAAGTAATATGAACAGGCTTACGTTTGGATGTAATAAAGTTAGTTATTTACTGGTGTTAAGTGCTGAACTTTGTTAATTTAACAGTTTATTCGGTCGTGTATAAGATGTGTTAGGTTTGTCGTTGTATTTTCCGTAGTTCACTATGAGCTATGTATAGCTTTAATTAATGTCGAAAACATGTATACTTAGCATATATTTATTCACTGATTAGTATATAAAGAACTCGTGGAGACTTTGTTAATGTTAAACAGTTCTTATTCGTATGTAAGTTGTGTTAGGTTTTTGTCTTTGTACATATTTTCTTAGTTCATGTTACGCTATGTCAGTTTTATTGATTGTGGAACTTCTATTACGTAGAGTATATTCGTTGATCAGTATATTAATGTTGTGTTAAATTTTAGTTAAATGTTACTGTTTCAGTGTAAGATTAACATTGATATGTTAGAATATGCTTGAAAAAAGTTAAATGTAGGGTTACGCTTTTCATACCATGTTAGTTGCTTTACAGGGTTTAAGTGTTGGAACTTTGTTAATTAACAGTTTATTTGGTGTATAGTGGTTGTGTTAGGTTTGTCTTTTTGCAATTAATTCTTTCTTAGTCATGTTTACCGCATGGATTAAGTTATTACTTGATGTGGAAACTGTATTAGTATAGAGTAGATTCGTTATGATCAGGTTAACTTAACCAATGTTGTAGAGAAATTTTTAGAGTTAGAAATGTTACTTGTTCAGTGTTAAGTTACGTTAATATGTTAGAGTTATCCATGAAAAAGTAAGATTAGGTTACACTTTGCATACCATGTTAGTTCCTTTACTGGTGTTAAGTGTGAACTTTGTTAATTGTTACAGTTTATTTGTGTGTAGTTGTGTTAGGTTTGTCTTTTTGAATTATCTTCTTAGTTCATGTTTACGCTATGTTAGTTTTATTGCTGTGGAAACTTTATTATGTTAGAAGATATTCGTTGATCAGTATAATTAACAAATGTTGTGAGAAATTTTAGATAAATGTTACTGTGTTAGTGTAAGATTAACGATAATATGTTAGAGATTTGCTTGAAAAAAGTAAGATTAGGTTACTTTTTGTGTATATCATGTTAGTTGCTTTACTGGTGTTGAAGTGTGGAACTTGTTAATGTTAACAGTTTTATTCGGGGGTAAGTTGTGTTAGGTTTGTCTTTTGCCATTATTTTCTTAGTTCAGTGTTACGCTATGTATTTTTATTGATGTGGAACTTATTAGTTAGAGTATTACTCATTGGTTCGTATGATAATACCCCGGTTTGTAATTTTTGTTAAAATAAATACAGTCCTTAATGTAAAAAACAGCGATATGTTAGAAAAGTGTAAGTAGAGGTTATTTTGTTGCTATATTAGTTATTTACTGTTGATAGTTGGAACTTTGGTGATCAACGGTTACAGCTTAATTTCCTGTTTAAGATGTGCTAAGTTTGTTCGTGGTGGGTTATATTCATAGTCAGATGATACTAGTTAGCTTTATTAATGTGAAAACTTTGTTTACGTCAACATATATTTAGTTTGTGATGTTTGTATTAAACAACTTGGATCTTAATTTTCTGTCAATTCAAAAGGATCTGGGAAAATTGAGTTGAATCAATAGATCAATAAGTATATTAGATCAATAGAGTCAAGGTGAACAGGAGAGTGGCCGTTTTAGCTAGTGGTGGTCAGGTTGATTTACTTGTTGATTTCCTGATTTAGGGTATGTTAAAACGTTTACAATTTTAGTAAGATTTGAGACCATTAATCATTAGATCAACATAGATCAAATGGTCAAGGATGTGAGATAGTGGTGTTTTGATTTAGCTGTATTTACTGCTTTAGGGTATGTAAAACGTACTACAATTTAGTAAAACAATTAACCTTATCAAGTAGATCGAAATAGATCACAGATGTCAGTGAGGGAGGTTGGATAGTGGTTGATTTAGTATTTACTGCTTTAGAGGTTATGTATAAAACGTAAATTTTGTTAAGCTATATAACAAAAAAGAATAAGAAATTTTTTTTATTTATTTATTTAATTTATTTATTTATTTTTTCTTGATGGTTCTGAAACCATTATTTCGAAATCTACAGACCCAAACATATATAAGACACAATATTGTTGTTATGACGAATATTTATTAACTAAGCACCGCACCGGCTCCAGCACCGGTGCCAGAGCCAACTCCTCAGACTCCTCCATCCTCATTCTTCTTCTTCCTTCTTCCTTCTTCCTTTCCTCTCTTCTTTCCGTTTCTTTTCCTTCTTCTTCCTCTGTTTCTGCATTCCATGCATTTCTTCTTCTTTTTCATAAGGGGGACCCCTCGGAGGGGTCTCGGACTTCAGAAGTCGAAATCCGACTCCCACTCCGTCCCGACTCAACTCCTTTCTTAAAAAACCCATTATGTCTCCAGTTTCAGGTCTTCATACGTCAATATTTAATGTATTGAAGGGGGTGGGTCCCCCCTTACGGAGGGATGCAGGGGTACGTAATCTCGTCCACGATGAGCTTGCATCACCCTCTAACACCCCTCCAAATTTTAACCCAATACGATAACTCTAACCCATGTAGATATATATTGGACTCAGAACCGGATGTGAAGAAGCAACCACGGCGGAAGGCAAATTCGGAGTGCGTAAAAAAACGATCCCTATACAGGATCGTTTTTCACTCAGATTCGATTTCCGACAGGAACGAATCTACGACGTAAATATAATAATAGATTGACTAATAATATCAAAATAATAATATAAATAATACATAATAATAATAAATATAATAATAATATAAAAAAAATAATAATATAATAATAATCATAATAAAAATACATTAGATAATAATAATAAATAATCAATAATAATAATAATAATTAATAATAATATAATAAATCAATGTGATATGTGTAAATGCGCACCTTACGGGGGGACGCAGAGGACCGTAATCTCGTCTCCGACGAGATGACGATTATCCGCTCGAGCCTAAACTCTATCGTTACTTAACTCCATTCTCGGGGGGGTTTTGGGGGGGGAAAAAAAGGGCCCCCAAAAAAAAAAAAAAAAAAGAGGGTTAAACTGGGGCGTAGAGCGGCTCGCTATTCTGGGGGTGACCCCCTCTATATACATCCTCAGACATGAAATTTACACGGATGTGCTTATCCAATAATTAGAATAAATTCCAAGTTTTCAACTTTAATCTTAGTGCTAAATAGCTGACAGTTGTATAGGAGCGCCGAGAAGGGCAATACTAATATATATATATATAAGTATATAATAATAATATATATATATATATATAGATATAGTTATATATATAATAATACATAAGTATAAATATATAGTAATTCATAGTATATATAAATAATACTTATATATTATATTATATTAATATTATATTAGCTAAATATATATGTATTAAATATAATATATTAATATTGTTATTTTTTTTTATGTTATGGTAAAACTTTGTATGGTTTGGCAATTATTCCATGGGGGATTAATAAATATTTCAGGCGAGAAATCAACATTTTGTTAAATATTACAACGTTTCTATTTGTTCAACGGATTAGCTTATTAGGCTTTTTCAGTTTGATGATTAGACAGTTTATGCTAAATTTTTGTTAAATATTACATGTTAATGTAAAAGCCTTAACATTGCATTGTTAGAGACATGCTTGACAAGTTGTGAATAAGTTACGATTTGTACGATGTGTTAAGGTACTTTATGTCGTTAAAAAGTGCGGAAGTTTGTTTAATGTTGTAGAGTTTATTCGTACGTATGGTGTGTTAGGTTTGTCATTGTACTTTATATTTTTAATTCAGGTTATGTTATGTTAGATTATTAATGTAAAAACGTTGTTACGTTAGCATTATATTGATGGTTAGCTATAATAAAGAACTTATCTTGTTACTATGTTATTGTTTTGTTGTCTAACACGAGGAATATATACCCTTATTGAATGACATGGTTCATTCGGACGTCCGTATTCTTGTTACTTTCTTTGATGGGCTGAAAGAAAGAATCTTCATTACATTTAAAGGATGTTTATACAATATTTTCTTTAGTAGGATAGTATTTTCGCAGTGCTGTACGATGACACTCTCCCTCCATCTTACGCTTGTTGTTGATTATCTTCACGGAGTTGCGTTATTCAACGAGTGTCATTCATATTTTAATTGTTAAAGCCGAGTGCGACTGCTACATTGCGTCGTATTCTGTCAGAGGGTCAAATATAATAAAGTATTGCATCACTTTATGGAAATGGTTATATCATAAAATCATTTTCATGTTTGGTGGTTATTTTCTGAAAGGCGGAAGGAGCTCTAAAACAGAGATAATGTTATTTGCATAACGGATTATGAATAAATTATTGTTAAATAATTACTATGATAATGTAAAAAACTTTGTTCGTTTGGCATATATTCGTTGGTATCTTATGATAAGCGGTCAAATGTTATATACTTTTTTGATAAATGTTCTGTGTCAATGTAAGATTAACGTTATATGTTAGAGAGATGTTTGGAAAAAGTATGAACAGGTACCGTTTTGTATGTAATGTTAGTTACTCACTGGTGTTATGTGAAGAACTTTGTTATTGTTACAGTTATATTAGGCGTAAGATTGTTCAGGTTTAGTCGTCTGTACATTATTATCAGTTCATATTGATGCTATGTTAGCTTTATTACATGTGAAAACATTGTATTTAGAATATATTTAGTCACTGATAGGGTTAATAAAAATCGTGGAACTGGT